>JANKYE010000224.1:34827098-34840097 GCA_032467995.1 Erythroxylum dillonii
AAATTTAATTGCGCTAGAGAGGTTTTTTTAATTAAATAAATTATATTTTGACATGAATGGAGGCAACAATGTCTTACATAAGTTCAGCCAAGAGACTAAACATGCTTAGTGATCTTATTAGAATCTTAGGACACTTAGAATGATCAAGCCTATAAGTCACGATGAACAACTAGTAGATTGTGAATATATATGACTTTTGTTTTTCATGTGTATCAATTAAAATATTTAACAATTACAAATATTTATATTATTTAAGCCTTGTGTTTTCCTTAGTTGCAGTATAATTATGACTTTTTAAAATTTATCTTTGTAAGATGGTTGTAATGGAAAAGCTATTATGATACTTCATAGTGGGCATTTTACTTGGTAAGCCTCTAGAAAATTTTGGCAATGTGGACTCGGATTATGTGAGTTTGAGAGAGGGATATGAAATGGGTGTTATTTCAGGTTATAAAAATGTTGTTAGTATATGGTATTTGATTCCCAAGAATGGGTTGGAAGCAGGTTTAATGAGATTATAATCCAATCAAAGTTCAATTTATTTGATTAAATTATTAGTGGTACATCGCCCACATAATGCTTACCAATATTAATGTGACATGTTAACTGGCATAAAAATAAGATGGTTGTATAATTGGGATGTGATACTGGAGTGGATATATACGGATTCTGATTGTGGTGTACGAGTTGGTTTAGGTTGTAATAGTGGTGTAGGAGTTGATTTTAGAGGTCATAATGATGTTGGAGTGGATGTGGGAGGTACTGATGTTGAAATTAGTGATGATAGTGATTTTGATATGGGTGCTCAAGATGGAGTTGATTTGGGGGGTGATTTAGGGGTTGATTTGGGTGATACGTTAGGTGGTGATATTGGGCCCCGTTTCTGAAGCCCAACAATCGTTCCGAATATCATAAACATAAGATGTGAATGTATGTCCTATAGGGTTATTTCCATGGAATCTCTTTAGCCATCATCAGGTCATCTTCATTCTCATAACATCCCAAAAATTTCCTCACAATTTGTTTAATGGCGTGCCCATACCATAATTAAAATCATTTCTCCTAATTCAGAACAAATTTTGGGAAACTTCAAACCTAAATTTCAATTTGCCTTCTTCAAAGAAATTGTAGCTCTAATCCTTTAGTTTGTTTTGAAGCGAGAACCATCTTAATCGGAGCTTTATAGATCAAGATATTCTTAAAAATTAAAAGTATATTCATAACAACCTATTTATGCTCTTCCAACACATCCCTTATTTTCTTTCCATCAAACTTTTTCAAATCAACACCAAAAGATACCAATTTTTATACAGAGATAGAAAAACGTCTTATGAATCTATTGCTTTAAGAATCACTTCATTTGGAGGTTAGACGAGGAAGTTAAACCCGAAAGAATCGAACATGTTTATATCCTCAATCATATTGTACCTATCTTGGTGTAATTGCTATAACTTTTAATATCTATGTTAGATTGAGTTTGTTGTCGGACGGTTGGAAATATTACTTCCAGATATACAAATTTTGTGAAGTACTCAAAGCTAGATTTGGCATCTAAAATGGTCAAAATTATAATTTATTGTAGATATCCCGTGAATGTCCGTTTAACGGACATCTATATCCATTTAACGGACATAGATTGGGTTAGGAGCCGCTTTTCACCCAAGAAGGTCCATTTAAAGGATACTAATGTCCGTTTAACGGACATGCATTGGGCTGGGGGCCCTTTTTCACCCGGGAAGTTCTGTTTAATGGACCTAAAGTTTGTCTAACGGACATATGTCACCCAAAACTTCCTCCAAAGCCTGTCCAATGGTTCTACATCCATTCTAGCATCATATTCACTCATAATCTTCCCAAATTTACTTCTTCTAATGTAACGTCACTCCCTAAACATTCAATTACCAAAATGATTTCATAAATCTCCCAAAACTCAACTCAAATGATTCATCACATACATCAAATTCTCACCATTCTCCATAGCTATCATGTTCATACCTCCTATGCAGCATCATCACTTATAATACTCATATCTCTCAACTCCGATACCTAAAATTTACATACTTTATAGTGTTGGAAAGCTAAGAGGATAAACTACAACTTTTATGAAGATCACTTTGTCCAATTCAGCCTATATTGGTAACACAATTTCTATACCTATAAAAGCTTGCGAAATGCTATATCTCTTCGTATCAATTTAACTACTAAATACTTTTCGTTACACTCTTAAATCTCACTTCAAATGGTTCATCCCATATAACCTTTCTAATCTCTACCATCTTATTCTAAATCAAACAACAATTCGCAATCTCAAGGAAGAAGCATATGCATACACACATTCCACTTCCACAACCATCATACTCTACTTATAAAATAACATATTCATATACAAAAGGAAATCCTCAATTTCACATTCTCATTATTAAGCAAAGTAAATAATTGAACAAACTTTGTTTACATATCAATATACACATCACAAACTTAAAACAAATACAATTGGATGCTCAATGTTTGGCATGCTTAATAAGCTATACAAAAGTGTTCGAACTAGCTTAGTATAAAAGGTAACTATCTCGGAGTTTGTCCAATTGCCTTGCAAGGATCGCTAATCTTCTCGTTCTGCCCCTGAGGAAGGAAAGTGATGGGTTGAGCTACACAGCTCAGTGGCTAATATATTTATAGCCATTGGCGATGAGCCATACAATCCAACATATATGCAAATATTCATATAAGCCAACAATGAAATCTCAGCATTCACAATTCCAGTACACATCTTATAATTCAATACATCATCTCATAGAACATATTGGATGTAATTCACATCGAAGCATAACACTCAAAATGTCATCATAACTTAACATGTCAATATGTAAATGCACACACAATTGGCTCAAGGGTTCCATGGAACAAAACAGAGAAACCGAAGTTCACTCCGTGAACGAAACGAGTCCACTTTTCAAATCTCTTGAGCCACAAGCGGGCAACCAAGAGAAGGCTTTATGTCGCCGTGCACGTGAATACGAAACAGTTCCTCTCTCGTGCAAACACAATCAAATCTTATGCTTAATTCAATCAATCAGAAGTTCACATTCTCATGATTTTTCTTCTTTCCATTTAATCAAAATGCCATAATACAAGGCATAGCATAATCATGCTCACAATTCAATTCTTATCAAATGTCATACATTATGATGCAATTTTCACATCACAGTATTTCAAAGCAAGCCATTTAGCACACAATATACAAACAATGCATTTTACTCATTACACAATAACTATAAATAAATTACCCACCTTATAACTCTTGAAGATCCAAACTCAATTGTACCCTCCCTCTTGCTCTTAAATAGGGTTTTCTGATCTCCTAACATAACCAAAATTCTCCCATTCAATTTCAATTCAATAAAATCCCTGGAACTTCAAAACCACAACAAAATAAAATTAACACAAATCAAGCTCAAACCTAACATATCCATAGCCCATCTAAGTTAGAAAATCCAAAACCTAGCTTAGAAACCCAAAAATCAAATAGGTTCTCTCAAATCTTCTTCTTCTAACACAAATCTCTTCACTCTCTACACAAAACCCCTTTCTCTCTCTAACTCCTTCATTAACAAAGCAAGAAGAGAAGATAAACTTACCTTTTCAAGCTTGATTTCTCCTTTTTTCTTCTTCCTTCCAAGCTTCTTTTGCACACTCTCATAAACTCTCTCCCTCTTTTCCTCTTCTTTCACGTTTTTTTCTTCTCTTCTTTCTCTACGTTTTTCTCTCTTCTCTTTTGTTTTTCACGACAACTCTCTTCTTCTTCTTATTTCAAGACCACAATTTAATCGTCTTTACCCATTTTGCCCTTCATTTATCTTGTCCTTCCCATTATGCCCTCTTTTTGTCTTTACAACTAACATCTTATACTTCTAACTTCTTAACTAATGATCATAGAAAAATTGAAGAAATTTGCTAACGATTCCTTCTAGAAAAATGTTCCTCATTGTTTTAATTTTCTAATGACACTAAAATCATTCAATTTAGTTTGAAAATCTAAAAGTTATATCCCAAACATTTCCAAACTATTCTTATACTAAAACAATATTATGTGCTCAACTTTCATCCAAAAATTAAAAATCTTAGAGTCTGAATTAGAACTCAATTTCACTAGATAATTTGTATCCCTATTTCTCTAGTTTAATCTAAATCAAGAATTAGGGGTGAGCATTATTCGGGTAAACAAATTTCAAATTTCGGGTAATTCAGGTATTACCCGAATTATTTTCGGGCCGGGGTCGAGTAACTTCAAAAAACTTCGGGCCTGCCCAATTACTCGAATTAGGTTATAAAAATACAAAATTTTGGGTTTTTTAAAAACAATTATCAAAAAAAACAACTTCGGGTAATTCGGGTAAAGCTGAACAAAATTTCGGGTAATTCGGGTCAGGTAAGCTCGGGTAAAAAAAAGTTCGGGTTCGGGCCGGGTAAGATGAAAAAAAATTCGGGTAATTCGGGCCGAGCCCGAACAGTAAAATTTCGGCCCGAATTACCCGAATGCTCACCCCTATTAAGAATCATCTTATTTCGATAACTAGAGCAAAAGTTATGGCTGAAACATCGAAGCATACTCAGTGAACATGTTTCAACTACGTTTTCCAGCTTTTAACTTTAAACATTACACATATAAGAGTTCTAAGTTCTAAGAAAACTTTGGGGTCCAACAATTCTTCTAGGAAAAAATTCTTACTCGAGTGATCAAACAAATGGAGGTAATGCTATCTTATATTTTCCTTTGTCCCCCAAGTAACTTATTCATTTGAATAATTTCTTTCAAATGACCATAATCAATAGGCTCACTTGATCTTTCAATCACTTATTTAGTCATTCACCTTTTTAACTAATTCCTCTATATGCTTCAAATTATTCACAATTTTCCACTTCTTGCGTTGATAATACCAATATCATATCATATCGATATTTCTTAGCATACTCACATGTAACACATTATGAATCTGAGGCATCTTGCACTCAATCTAAGCCCACCTTAGGAACTTGATACTCTTAGAAACATTTCATCCTTTACTTCATAGTTCACATGTCTATAGTGTCCGTACACTTAACTTTTATGTATATCTCACTGTATTCCATACCTTTGGTGTTAACCCAACTAATTCATTCATTTTCCTTGAGTCTTAATTCCCAATACTGGTCAATTTCACTTATCAATAACATCTTCAATCAATTATGGCCTTTAACCATCTTTGGCCCTATTCATCCAAATAAAGAGGTGGATGACTCTTTTTATCATATATTGCTCCATACAATATTCTAATGGCATCACTACGATAATGATTGTTATGTTTAAAGTCAACCAAAGCTGTACATTGATCTTATATTCCTATGAACTCCCAAAATATTAGCTTTAAGCATCTCTACAACAGTCAAGACTATTGACAACTTACAAATGTGGTCATTTGCTTCTACCTCCTTAGCCATCAAATGCTATCTTGATGTATTCCTACTAAGATGTATAGCTTAAGTTGTTATTCGTGCTATCTCTAGTAATTTCTTGCTCAATCATCTTTATCAGATATACATACCTCTCATTTCGATCACAAAGCATCATTTTCCAATTCAAACTTGGAATTCAGATCCATTTTCGATTCCTTAATAAGATCTTCAATTTCTGAATCCTTAATTTAGGCTTTACTAATCCTTCCATGTAAAACTGATCTTCAATTCCATAGCAAATAGTACTTTGATTTGTCCAAAATTTAACTCTACATTCTATGCTCCTTTTTTTTGCACTATATTTGATAACTTCAATATCTAAATTCATGCTTCACTGTTATCGAGATTTTTGCCTAATGTATCAGATACAACACTAACTTTATTAAAAAAATACTCATTTGTATCATCAAAATCTTTTAGTACTTCTATCTATTGTCTTAGTCTCATATTCAATTCTCTCAACTCAATAATTACCTTAAACTTTAATGATTTATATACATCCAAGATGTTCCCATACATATACTGTCTCTAAAGAAATCACTACTGTAGCAGTTCTAAATCATGTATCGAATAATCAACCCATGAGGTTGCAATTGTCTCCATGCATATGAAATCACTTTATCATGTTGCATTAGATTTTATCTGAATCTCTTATACAACATCATTATACTATAAAATCTCGAAATTCAGACGATATAATTAATATCGGTGTTATAATTTCTCAAAATTCTCTTTACTTTCATTACTCATATGATTTACATGTTTTTCCTCAAGTATTCAAACTATTCTTCTCAACTTTTCGAATACATTTAATATATCATTAAATTTGCTTTGATCGCTTTAATCTTTAATACCATAGTACTGTCGGGGCGTTTGTTAACTCGAATAAATATTTCCAAAGCTCCATAGGCCCATGATTAGTTCTCATAATTCCTTAAATAGCTAATTCCTCGATGAGGTAACATTATCTCACGTCATTTCCAATTTTCCAATTGACTTACCTTTCTTAAATAATTTTCTCCATTCTTAGATTTCCTCATATTTTACATTGACTTATTCTAATATTGGCTCATGCATACTAATTTCTCTACACATTTCAACTTATTTGCAAACTTAACTTCCTGTGTTGATAATACATTCATCAAAATCGTATTTTTATCTCATGTCCATACTCTATCTCTTATGCTTGAGTCTCCACTAGGGATATGACTCCAATATTCACTTTTGATTCATTTCATATTCATTTATGATTTGCTCTTTCATTGATCATTCTTAATGTAAACTATTTGATATGTTCAACCTAATTCAATGAAATTCTTCTTCAAAAGATGATTTCTTGCTACTATCATCTTGTTCATGCAATCTTTATCAATCAACTGCTATCATCATCAATGTTATTTCAGCCATTCTTAACACCTCTATACGATTGATTTAAACTACTCATGATATTTCAATAATTTTAATCTCTATCACACTTTACATGATCAAAATATCCTTTATAATAAAACTTAATGAAATAAGAGGCATATTCATTTATTCTTATATTTTGGCATGTCACCAATTTATATCTTATGCTACTGATACATCAATCGTAACTAATTCTGAACAACCTCTGAATCTTATATTAGTATTTAAAATTTTGGCTCCATCGTAGTTACCTTTTCAGCATAATCACCAATACCATACTTCTATTACATTATTCTGATTCATCTCATAATTTTAACTATAGGGATCATAGATTACCTCAAATACCAAATCTAAATATAAATCTCAGATGTACTCAATCATATTATTCACCAATGCAACCACATTATCAGATATGTACTCATAATAATTGGTCGACATAACCTCAAGGACTTCTATATATATCACTATCATTTGTTTCATTTTTTTCCATACGTGCATTCTTAATCAATTTAGAATTATAGATACATAGCCCTATTGAAATTTTGATCTCAATTCACCAACACAATCTTATCTCAGATCATAAATTTCGAGTTCAGCTTGTCAATTCCACTTTGCTTGTACACCATAAATCTTACCATTTCCACCCTTGTCTCTATTTCTTTTTCAGTCAATTCGTGAAAATATTTTCACATCCATATCAATTCAAGTACATATCTTCAACAAAATTTCATTACCAAATTCGCCGACATATCCACAAATACTGAATTTAGAGACATATCGGACCACGTAATATTTCTTATTTCTAAATATCCACAACTTACCTTATCTTACACTCTGACAAAACACCATTCTTCTCATTGTTTCTAATAGTCCAAACTCTTAACAAAAGGTCACACCTGTGACTCATGCGGTTGCAATTACTGGGATTCTATACACATCAGTACCCATCTCTAATGGTGAGGAATCAGGTGCAGCAGATCCTTGCAAAACTCCTCGTGTTCTTTTATGAGGTGGCATTTGACTCCTTCAATAAGACATTATCTTTTTAGCTAACTTTCATTTTAAATCTTATTTCCTACATGTATGCATGATATGCATCTCACTTAATGCAATCAATCAATTCACAATGAAAACAAATAGTCACATAGCATAACAATTAATACCATTATGCATTCTAAGCCTAGGAACCTAAAAGCCTAAGATCTGATACCACAAGATGTTGGGCCCCATATTCGAAGCCCAACAAATGTTCTGAATATCATAAACATAAGACATAAACGTATATCCTATAGGGTTATTTCCATGGAATCTCTTTAGCCATTATCAGTTCATCTTCATTATCATAACATCCTAAAAATTTCCTCACAATTTGTTCAATGGCGTGTCCATACCATAATTAAACTCATTTCTCCTAATTCAGAACAGATTTTGGGAAACTTCAAACTTGAATTTCAATTTTCCTTCTTCAAAGAAATTGTAGCTCTAAGCCTGTAGTTTGTTTTGAAGTAAGAATCATCTTAATCGGAGCTCTATAGATAAAAATATGCTTAAAAAACCAAAAGTATATTCATAACCTAGTTATGCTCTTCTAACCCATCCCTCATTTTCTTTCCATCAAACCTTTTCAAATCAACAAAAAAAGATACCAATTTTTATAGAGAGATAGAAAAATGTCTTATGAATCTATTTCTTTATGAATCACTTCATTTGGAGATCGGACAAGGAAGTTATGCCCGAAAGAATCGAACATGTTTATATCCTCAATGATATTGTACCTATCTTGGCGCAATTGCTATAACTTTCAATATCTATGTCGGATTGAGTTCATTTTTAGACGGTTGGAAATATTACTTCCAGATATACAACTTTTGTGAAGCACTCAAAGTGAGATTCGACATCTAAAATGGACAAAATTGCAATTTACTGTAGCTGTCCCGTGAATGTCCGTTTAGCGGACATCTATGTCCATTTAACGGATATAGATTGGCTTGGGAGCCATTTTTAATCCGAGAAGGTCCATTTAATGGATACTAATGTCCGTTTAATAGACATGCACTGGGCTGGGGGGCCTTTTTCACCCTGGAAGGTCAGTTTAATGGACCTAAAGTTCGTCTAACGGACATATGTCACCCAAAACTTCCTCCAAAGCCTCTCCAATGGTTCTTACATCCATTCTAACATCATATTCACTCATGATCTTCCCAAATTCACTTCTTCTAACGTAATGTCACTCCTTAAACATTCAATTACCAAAATGATTTCATAAATCTCCCAAAACTCAACTCAAATTATTCATCACATATAACAAATTCATCATTCTCCATAGCTGTCATGTTCATACCTCCTATGCAGCGTCATCATCTATAATGCTCATATCTCTCAACTCCGATACCTAAAATTTACATACTTTACAGGGTTGGAAAGCTAAGAGGATAAACTACAACTTTCATGAAGATCACTTTGTCCAATTCAGCCTATATCGGTAATATAATTTCTATACCTATGAAAGCTTGCAAAATGCAATATCTCTTCGTATCAATTCAACTAGTAAATACTTTTCATTACACTCTTAAATCTCACTACAAATGGTTCATCTCATATAACCTTTCTAATCTCTGCCATCCTATTCTAAATCAAACAACAATTCGCAATCTCAATGAACAAGCATATGCATACACACATTCCACTTCCACAACCATCATACTCTACTTATAAAATAACATATTCATATACAAAAGGAAATCCTCAATTTCACATTCTCATTACTAAGCAAAATAAATAATCGAATAAAATTTATTTACATATCAATATACACATCATAAACTTAAAACAAATACAAATGGATGCTCAATGTTTGGCATGCTTAATATTTGACTCAGATTTTAACATTAGTGTTAATGCAGACCATAAGATAGCATAAATTGACTCTTCTGATCCTAAGAGTTTTTTGGCCAACAATGAATATCCCAAGGGTGAAGAAGCGACCTAATGAAAGTAATAGACATGTTACTAGAGTTGTTGTAAGTGAATGGATATTGGGGATGATTTTGATAATGTTAAACACTTTAAGGAAGCAGTTGTTGATTATGTAATAACAATAGGATTTAACTTGAGTTTCAAGAGGAAGAAGCGATAATGATAAGATATGGTTACACAGATGACTTTCCAATTGAGTTGTATACTTCATAAAGTAAAAAGATAAATTATTGAAGTTGAAAACTTGCAATTCAAAGCATACATGTAATCTAACAAACAAGCCAAGGTTGGCTACATCCAACTTTATCATAAGATACTTTAAGGAAAATATCTTAAACAAGCCAAGCATTAAAAATCAAGATAAATGGTTGAAGAATGTAGGGAGAAAATAAATTTGTCTGTTAATTCTAGTATATGCAAGTATGTCAAGAGGAAAATAATTAAAACAAAAACAAAAAAAGAGCATAACAAATATGTGAAACTTTATGGTTATCTTTTTAAATTGAAAGAAATGAATCCAGATTATACGGTAGAGGTTCAACTTAGAAAGAATGAAGACAAATTGATATTTAAGAAAATGTATGTGTGTTTTGATGCAATGAAAAAGGTTGGAAGAAGTTGCGACCAGTTATTGGTGTGGATGAGTGTTTTCTGAAAATAAAGTACCAAGGACAACTTCTAAATGTCATATTAGTTGATGCCAAATGAGGCATTTATCCATTGCATGAACATTAGTTGATGCAGAGAATAATGAGACATGGACATGGTTTACAGAGCATTTATCCAATGACTTAAAGCTTGGAGATTGCAAATGAATAACTATGATTTCTGATATACAAAGGGTAATTCATCCATCTTAAAGTTATTTTTTTACATATGTATGTCTGTTAATGCTCTTAGCTGGTTATTATTAATTTGTAGGGACTTATAAAATCCAGGAATAATGTATTGCCTTCTACAACTCATAGGATGTATGCAAGGCATATATATCATAATTAGGTAAGGAAATAGAAGGGAAAGGATATGAGGAAAGCATTATGCAATTATGCCTTTGATGATTGACATATCAAATTAAACCAAATTGCACCAAGATGTACACAAGACTTGCTTAAATATCTGAAAGAAACATGGAGTAGGTCTTTCCAAAGCATTAAGTATAAAATTTCAATTATGGATAAAAACATGAACGAGACATTCAACTCTTGAATTTTGGTAACTAAAGATCGCCCTATCATTAGCATATTGGAGACTATTAAGACCTTGCTAATGAAAAGGCCTTTAGACCTTAAGGATCAAACTAAGATATGGACGGGAGACAAAGTACCTTAGGTGATGAAAAAGTTGAACAAGAATATAAATTCTACAATGAGATGCAGGGTTACTTGGAATGAGGATATGAAGTATAAAGTGATTAACAGAGATGACACATAAGTTATCTAATTACAGAGGGAATAAACTTGATGTTGAATAGTATGGGAACTATATAGATATCTTTATAGTCATGTAATTAGTTTTATTTTCCATGTCAAACAGCAAGTACAAGCGTATATAGATGATTGTTATCATAAAGATAAACTTGTGGAAGTTTATAAGAATGTCTTAAAATCGATTAAAGGGCAAAAATTTGGCCACCAAACATTCACGAGGAGATACATCCACTTTGAAAAAAGAGTTATGTCCGGTATAGGAAAAAAGATAAAGATAAACAAAAAAGAGTGAAGCATCCTCATAGGCTTCTATGGCAAAAATGGCCATAACAAGAGAAGTTATAAATACGACTGACATCCTTCCAATCAAGATGGAGTTGAGGTTTGCTATTTAACTTAAATTTAAAATTTATATGTATCTTGGTGACTACTAATTGATATGTCAATATTGGATAGCCATCTAAGTGTAGAGAAGATCCAACAATAACAACAATTTTTAGCAGAAAAACTTCTAAAGTTAGTGGACATAAGGAGATAGCCTTTTGAAGTTAGTGGAGTTGAACTTAGTTTGACATAAATGTTAGTTATCATATATTATTATACATGTATACTATTCTTCTTATATATATTGGTTTAATGAATCATGTATTGTTCTAACCTTATTTATAACAGTCATCTACAACTCCAACTCTACTATTAAGGAGAAAGAGAAAAATTGGATCAATTTATCCTAACACATTTTAGCTATCATTCCAACTAAGAAGGGAGCCCTAAGTATCACATCACAACAATTGAAAAATCAAGCTTCAAAATAAAGAGTTATTAGTAATTCAAACCAACTAACTTCTAACATTCAAATTGGAAGTCAACAAAGTGTGAACAACAAATAGTTGTGCATGAGTTGGTTAATTGTCACTTTATATGTAATCCTAGTTGGACCCATTTTTGATTTATAGAGAAGTCTGTTCGTAATTCCGTTTTGTAAAGAATTGTGGAAGGGTCCATTATATGTATTTTTGTATGTGCATCCTGGTTGGATCCATTATATTTATTTTATGTATATTTTGGTTGGATCTACTTTGTAATATCGTAGCAACATTTTGGTTGCATCCAGTATGAATTATAATGTACTTCTCACTTTATTCCCATTTATATAAACCATTTTTAGCACCATGATTTCTATACTGAGAAACATATAACAACAAAATATATCACTATGGAAACAATAATAATATATGTCAATAATATCTTATTCACCTCCTTGTTATCATTCATAACAAACTTTAACTCATGCTCCATTTATTTATTTTTTCATCTAAATTGTTTTTTTCCTTTTGTTTCTCCTTATTTGGTCTTCTGATAACTTTGTTGTACGTCTCATCTTCAATTGGACCTTTGTTACTAAAGTTAATTGGTACTTTATCCTAACATTATCATTCAACAATCTCTGAATATCATTAACAACCCTATCTGGAAAGGGGCCGTCATGCCAACAAAAGAACATATAACTCTAACATTGTAAGCATCATCAAACAAACTTTCATTAACACATTTGTTGAATATCATAACAACGTATTACTAACTGCATGTTTTAAGCACCCATAAAATCTATGGCCCTGATTTTTTTTTCACTCCACGAAGTCTTTAAATAAGCATTAAATTCTAGCTAAAGAACCATTGTTATCTAGTGCTCCAT
>JANKYE010000224.1:35081999-35094939 GCA_032467995.1 Erythroxylum dillonii
TAATTAATTATTAATAATAATATTTTAATTAATTATATTGTAATTAATTATTTAATTAATTACAATATTTTAATGAATGAATGAATTATATTTTAATTAATTATTAATTTTTTTAAAAAAATCACTACTAAGGAATGAGTTTCATTTCTCTACTAAATAGAGGATATGGAGGATTTTCCAAAAGTGGGATATCAAACTATTGCTCCTATAATAATAATCAACAACCAACTACTCACTTTTCTTTCCTTACCCATTGACCCTTTCCTAAACCTATTAACCAAGCAACCCTTAAGTGCATGGGAGAAAGAAATTTGTGGTGGGTCCCATATACTCAAAAAATGGTTAGTGCCACAACATAAAAAAGATGGTGGGTCCCATATGTTCAAAAACATGGTCGAGTTATTATTTTGACTGGTTTGTTATAAACTGACTGGTTTTTTATAAGGGCTCTATAATACAAACCGGACTGAAAATCAAGTTGATTCGTATTTATTTCGATTCAGCCGACTAGTTAGGTCCTATTTTTAAAACTTTGATTTTTAGTAATATAATATGGCACTAATTGGTGCAACATGGGTATTTTAGGGGTTTTGGGTAGAAATATAACAATGCTAAAGTAAGTTGATATGCGATCAGAATATTATATCTCAACCCAACATTTAAGTCTAAAATTGTAATATTAGATAAATTAAACTCTTTTTTTATTAAACAATTTATATATAAATCAAGATTTACGTCTAGTAATACAACATGATTACTCAAATATTTATAAATGTCAAAGTAGTTTTAACTAACCTTTCATGTATGATTTTTTCGTATAATTTAATAATTTTATCATATAATGTTTTGATTAGATATAAAACATAAAATTAATGTCTACTCTATTTGAGTCCAATCATGTTATTTTTCCACCGTTAGTAATTGATTTTACTAAACACATTTATAAGCTATTTACAAGGCTTCATTTCACCTTAACCAAAGATTTTTCAAATCAATACTAATAAAAGATATTGGATTTTCTGTAATTACTTTAGAGTGATGAATTAAATATCATTTACTCAACTACCTCTATATAGTTTATTCTATATCCATTGACTACTGACTAAGCTACCTTTAACTAAAATAAGTCATAAGTAGTATAAAAAAAATTGTAATTCTTATGTGAGATACTTTAGTGATCTTAAGTCGAGGGATTACTTATATAATCATCACAATAAGAATTTTCATAGACATACAAGTAATGTTTTGAATAAAATTTTCATGTAGGATCAATTTAGTTAATATCTACATACTTTAGTATATGAGATCTACTACATTCATAAGAAAGAAACATCATGTTTTAGTTTTTTTATGCTCTATTAATGTCTAGTCTTAATAAAATAATGACTAGAAACAATTTAAGGAAACTACATATATGTAATATGAATCTCATAATTATAATCTCATTTTAATATCATTTGTAATGTATATTTTTCTCATAGACTTTATCAAATACATATAAATATGTATAATACAATACTACAACCAACTGATTTGCTTTAGAGCATAAACGATCAATAATTTAATTCTAATTGAAATATAATTAATTTAATTATAAAATAAATTTTTCTAAAATTTAATAAGGAATCAATATAATCATTAATATTAGTCCAATTAAGAAAATAATTACTTTAATTTTGAAATTGAAATTTGAAATTTTAACATAATTTTGAATCTTGTTTGAAAATAAGTCTTGGAATACTTTATTCCAAACTAAGGATAATGATATTCAAATTTAGATTACTTTAATCATATAATCAAATGTGTCTTATTTCAACACCATAATAGACTTATCCATGCCTTATTCTAGCACTAAAATAGGCTTATCCTTATACTCTAACAAGCCTTGTTCTAAGTTAGGAATACCTTACTCTTAGCATAGAAGAAGCTTAAATGTCTAAACAATTATTATTCTTGGTTTTACAATATTGTATTCTTATAACCAAACATGTTCTTTCTTCGTAAGAAAAATCTTAGAGCTTGTTTGTTTCTCTCTCTTTTTTCTGCTCTTATTGGGGTTTTTATAAAAAAGAAAACAACCTATTGTTGTAATCTATTGTTTTTAAAAGTAGGAAAGCCACAACAATTTCACAAAAACAGAAATAAGATGTTTTTCTAATATTTCACAATAGATTTTTGTTTCTACTTTCTCTTTTTATAAACTTCCTGTAGTAAAACTATTTTGTAGAAACTTACTCATCACTTCTCTCTTAAGTCCCTCACTTAGCTATTTTCTTTCTTGCTTATTTGTTCTTGTGAATTTTTTCTGCACAATGTAAGATATTTTTCTAGGTTTGTTATTCTTCTTGAAAATTGAAAAAAATGCTAACTTTCCCCTGTTCCATTCATTCAGAAAGCGAAATTAAGCTTGGGCTTTTCACCAGGTGAGTTTTCAAAATTGATTTGATATTTTTTCTTATTATATTGAAAGTTGTTTTCATTGGATTATGTTATTTTTCTAGTTTTCCTGGTTTCTCACTTTCCATATGTCTGATTTTTCATCATTCCTGGTTTATCAAGTTTTTGCATTTTTGGTATATTATTTTCTTGCATTTTTCTGCGTTTCTGGTTTTTTGATTTTTACATTTCTACATTTATGTGTTTCTGGTTTCTACATTTCTTGTTTTCTTGTTTATATGTTTCTTCGTTTCTAGTTTCTAAATTTCTATATTACTAGTTTTCCTTGTTTATCATTTATTTGCATTTTTATGCTTCCAAGTGTTTTTTTTTGCTTTAAGTTTATTGTTTTCTTACATTTTTGGTTTTTTGGATCTTAACAAAATTTCATATATAATAATACTTGGTTTAATATTTGGATCATAAATAGACAGACTTATTTTCCTTTCATAAGTTTAATAAAAGGGGCAGAACAATATTCCAAATACATATAAATATGGGTAAATGGGATGACTAATGTCAATTTCATATTAAAAGAATAGCGGATATCAATATTTTATGGGTATGTAGAGAGGTTACAAAGTTCAATGGAAAGTGGTGTTATGTGAAAAAGTTAGCTACTATTACTTACTAGATTACTTCTGCTTATCTTGTATTCAACTTTGTTTCTTCTCTAGTTAATTTTTTTTTCCCAGAAACAACATTTGTATAAGCCCTATCTAGATTAACACTCTAGTGATGACCAATAAACCCCATTTAAACATGTGCAAATCAAAGTCCTACTAGAAATCCAATCATTTTCGATTAACAACTTCTGCTACTGGTTTCAAGTTAACAATGTTTCAACTATCAATTGAGTTTCCAAATTGCAAATAAATGTGAAAAAACAAGGTTATTAAATATGTTCATAAGTCCTGTAAATATATTGTACATTTGCAATTTTAAATAATTAATTACTCTATTTAATTATGGGAAGCTTGTTGAAAATCATTCAACTATAACTTACAGTAGCTAAGCTAAATAATTACGTTAGAAAGTTTTTTTTTTTTAGTTTTAGAAATAGCAGGTTAAAGTACCAACATCACAGTCAAACTTATTTGGGGTTTATACATTTTTCTTAATGTTAGAAGGGGAATCAGAGAGATATCTCCTTATAAACCCAACTGCATAGAGTCCTCTATTTCCTTTCCAACATTTGGAATTGGTGCTTTATGGAAGCCATTTTTAGAGAATAATTCACCTTCCTGCACATCAATAACCAAATCAACATGGGTTCTTTTGTCCGATTAATACAATTTCATAAGAAGCTTTTAAAAGCCTTTCATTTTCTCTTTAAACAGGGAAAAATACCTGACATGTTTGAATCCTCTTTTTTAATTTTGTTTTTTAATAATGGGAATAGAACAGAGGAATTAGAACCTATTATCAGCTTATAAAGGGATGTTGTTGTTGTATCTAGTAGCCAATACAACTAAATCTACATCTAGAACTTGACCATCAACAAGCTCAACTTGCCCTCTAGTAAACCTCTTAATTCCAGGAACAACCTTTATGTCTTCAGATATGTTTCTGTCTAATGCATCAATGTCCAATATAGGGGTCTTCCTTTTTGTGTTCTTAAGCTCCAAAGGGCCCATTAATGACCTCTTTACCCAAATTTCCTACTGTTTCCCATAATCAACCAAGTAAAGCTTGTTAACTAGCCAAAGTGGTAACCACCTCATCAACAAAATGACTAATTTAAAGGTTGACTTTCCAGATATCTCTTTGGGCAGCATACGAATCTGTAAACCCATTGACAAATGATATTGTAAAAAGCAAGCCAAGGTTCCCGTAAGGGAAATTTGGAAAGCACATAACTTAATTTAAAAATATTAACTTCACAACAAAGACTTTAGGGTTTTTGTCAGGAAGGAGATTACAATAGACTTTATACTTTTGATAATTTTTTTTACTATTTTCTATCATTGTCTTGTGAATATTTTTGAACCTTGTTTAACATTCAATTTTTAATGGAAATTGTTATAATTGATGTCACTTATATGTAATTACATTTAGTGATGGAAGCTTTAAAAAATATGAATGATTCTAATGATTGTGTTGAAATAAATTATAATGATACCAATTAAATGTATTTAATCTCATTGATGGTTAAAAAAGTGTATAAGGAAAATCGAACGACTACTATCTTTTCCAAATTTGATTGGAAAAATATTAAGTCAAGTCTTGAAACAAAATTTAGTAAGGAGTATACTGATGTTCAATTGAATAATAAGTATTGTTGGGACCCGATCATGAAACCTGACTCCAACCGGAAAACGAAACGGAAAACGTAAACGGATGATGAAACCAAAGAATGAAACGAAGCGAAAACGAAGGAACGGAAACCAAACAAATCGGAGGTCATAAAGCGGAAGAATCGAACGGAGTTACAAAATTAGGCTGAAACACAAAAGAATGGATTCAAAGCATTTCGACATCCGGTAACGCGTACTTTAGAAAAGAGCGTCGCTCTGGAAATCTTTAGACTAAGCCTATCCGAAAAATCCAGTATAATTTTTTTTCATTCCATTTATTCTTTATTAAATCATATACAAAACAAACCATATAATTTTCCCCATTTTGGAAAATCATCCTCAATCCAAACTCAATTTCTATAATTCTTCTTAATCATGCAATTTCTCAATTTCATCTTTAATAAAACTTATTTTAATGAAATTTCGGCAGCACAACGGCTATATTTTGCAAAACCCAAAAATCTGCAAAGGAACAAATACACTTCTAATATCCCAAAACCAAACTCCAACTCATCGGACCTCCCGTTCGGAAATCCAAACACAAACAACGCAAATATATACCTAACACTTCAATAATTTTCATTCATCAATATCACCAATCCCAATCATATTCATAGTCAATCACAATTCATATTTCATCTTCAAACGTAAATTTTGTAATTCAATTCAATACATCAATACACAATCCAAAATTTGAACTCAAATTCAATCATATACAATCTCATGAATAGTCATCTACAATCATAATCATATCCCTTAATCATACATAACCTTAGAACTCAAGTTCATACATAAATTCATGATTTATATACATCATCAAACCAAAGTGGCATTCTCAAGCCACGAACCAAACCACTTTGATATGTTCTGTGTTTTTGATTTGTTACTTTGTGATGCATTTTTATATGCTACATGCATGTTTTGAAATTGTTAGTGATTGGTGAAGTTTGAAAAATGAGAAATTGAAGTTTCAACCGAGAAATTTTTGTGAAATTGTTTAGAAATTTTTGAAAAAAGGAGAAGTAACTGGCTCAATGGTGAGAGACGTGTTCTTAGAAACAACAACACCTTGAGGTATTGGGTTCGAGTGCTGGAAACTCCCCAAGACCAAAGAGGACAATACTGATTAAGGTTGGATGCCGCGGTATAACCTGCAAACACACGCCGCAGTATAACCTGCAAACACCTTCGGGTGGGATGTGGGGTCCAACAGTTTAAGCCAAGAAAGCGTTCAATGAAACAGAAATTAGTTCCATGGAAGCGGATGTATTATTTCCCGCTAATTCTGAGACTTTAGAGACTTTATACTTCTGATGTGACTGCATCTCACATGAGATGGCATGCTGAACACAATCAGGAAGATGGAGTTATGCGTCATCCAGCAGATGCACTGGCATGGAAGCATTTCAATGACACCCATGTGCACTTTGTAGTTGAAAGTCGGAATGTTTGGTTGGGATTGTCGACAGATGGATTCCAACCTTTTGGTCAATCCGGGCAGCAATATTCATCACGGACAGTTATAATTACTCCTTATAATTTGCCTCCGTGGATATATATGAAAGAGGCTTACATGTTCCTGACAGTTATTATGCCAGGACCAACAAATCCGAAGCAAAAAATAGATGTTTACTTACAACCTCTAATATCAGAATTGCAGCAGCTTTGGGAATATGGTGTGCAAACATATGATGTATCTCTGAAACAGAATTTTGTTATGAGAGTAGCTTTGATGTGGACCATTAATGACTTTCCGGCTTTGGCCATGTTATCTGGTTGGAGCACAGCTGGGAAGTTGGCGTGCCCTCATTGCGACAATGATTCTGATGCGTTTTATGTTCCAACCGGAGGCAAAATAAGTTGGTTTGACAATCACAAAAAATTCTTCTGGACAATTCGTCTTCCACACCAAGAGCGGCGACACATTAACTGTTTCCTCTGGAAGTATGGCTATAGCCAACACGTTATTGAAAGAAGGTGTTCCACGGTCTTCACCCTGTGGAAGAAGTCTGACTGTTTCCAAAGCTTCGTTTGAGCATGTCAGGACCCTTCTAGAAAATCCAGACATCGGGGACTCATTTACATTTACCGACTCCTATGTCACATGGAATCAAACAAAATAATTATATCATGCATTACATTATTAGACTAAGCTTAAAAGTTGTTTGTTGTTGTTAAACAAATTCATAATTATATAATTGTTGAAGTTGATTTGTTGTTGTTTACTTGTTTGTTGACCTTCAATGCCATTGCCTTATATATAAATATATTGTGTAAACGATTGCTTTAAAATTGTTATATTTGTACAGAATTCGATCAACATTGAATTTCAGGTTACAATATGGGACCAAAGAGACCGTGTGAGGTTATACGGCCGAGGTTTAGAGGGATGTTCGGCGGGCAAATGTGTCAAGGTGGATCGTCACAGTCTGCAACTCGCACTGACTCACCTCCTCCTCCTACACATCCTCTAGTTCCAGATGAGCCATCACCTCCTGCTCCTCATGCAACACCATCCCCTACGGCAACTCATATATCATCCAATACCTCTTTAGGGGATGGAGGAGAGGCCCGCCAGCCTGGATCTGTGGGAGATGATGGGCGAAAGTAAATCACTGTTATTAATGACCAGTAAGTGCGATAACATTAATCACTATTTGCTGTTGATTAAGGCTTAGGTTTTTTGGTTCATTTGTAGACTACAATTACTTCTTGTTTTAGGTTCGTTCCGTCTGGAATAAGTTCCAGACATATGACTTCCACTTTTAAGGAAATGATTGAACCCGAGGGATATACGTGGAAGAATATATTTGAAGCTACGAAACAATTTTATTTTCAGGAGTTCGAGGTACAATAAATATTTATTTCCTTTTTATATTTATATATATATAGTCTTATGATATATATAGTTTTACATTAACTAACATAGTTTTTTTAATTCTTCAATCAGAAAGAATTTTTCTGGGACTCTTCTTTGGATGCAAGCATATACAAAATATGAGAGAAGCGAGCTCGTACAGGTTATCGTGACTTCATTAACGCGATACATAAGGCTGGTGCACGACCCTGTTTTATTTAGGAGGAAACTTTGGAGTCGTTGGCTGGAGTATTGGGCATCACCTGTGGCAATGTCCATCTTAGGACGTAACTTGGCCAACAGACATGGAGGCCCAGGTCGAGAGAGTCTTCCTGTACATACGGGAGGATCAATAACTCACTAGGAGCATGCAGATAGACTTGTAAGTATCTGCACTTTACACTAATTTTGTAAATATTTTGCTTTGTTGTATTATTGATAATGATAATGGTATAAATGTCTGGTGCCACTTATGGTTGTGTTGAGTTATTTTCTTCGTTCAACAGGGGGCAAATATCATACAACTTGACGAACCTCTACCGAAGTTTAAACGATTTGTAGTTCACATCTAACAATTTATTTTATTCATGTAGGAAAAGTCATTGGGCATTAAGCCTACACCTATTCAGTTATTTTTGCACACTCACACGAAGAAGCATGACGGTGTAACATTCATCAACAATTGTTGTCGAGAGCTGAATGTCTGTCAACTTTCGAGAGCTGAATGTCTGTCAACTTAATGCATTTTATATATTTCTAAATAATGATCCCTTCCTTCCTATTAATGTTAACTTGACATACCTTATAGGACCAATTACAACAACCCATTCAGCGACAGTCTCAGGAGGAGCAGCCTGTAGATGAGACTCAGACATATCTTGAGGCTGTGGGTGGTAGGGATCGTCGTGGCAGGATATTCGGCCTAGGTTCATATGGGAACACATGTTATTCCCAATCTTCCATGTCCAGTACAGCAGCGTCCACTAGGCCAGCGAACAACAACGAAGTCATCGAGCTTTTGGCCACAGTGCAAACATCAATGGAGAAGATAGCTCATTTGAAAGAGGGGCAGACAGAGCGGGAGGAACAACGGATGAGAGAGCAGATGGAGCTTATGGCAAAGATGAGAGAAAAGATGGAGCAAATGGCTCAGCTGAGACAGTCATTGGAATAGTTGAAGGGAAGTTCTCCAGAGGACTACCCGTGATCACCACAACCTTAAATAGTCGAACTCATTATGTTTAAATTACAAACATAAGAATTTATTTACACTTTAATATGTTCATTACCAATTTGAAACAATTTACATTCTTTTAACTCTATACTTATCATCTAATTTTCTGATTACACAAATATATACAAATATACAAATTAAGTTAGTATGCACAGGTAAGTGAACTCTTGAAAATATGCATTTAGTGAAAGATGATGAAATGGTACTAGTTTAATTATACATATCACCGACGGATTATCCAAAACCGTCGGTAAATGGAATTTTTTACCGACGGAAATTATCATACCGTTGGTATCAAAACATGAATTACAATTGCCGACGTAAACTTTACTGTCGATAAAGCATTGAACATTCCAACGGATTACATTTTCGTCGGTACATTTAATAACTTACTATTGTAATCGATCTAGACGTACCGACGGTTATTCCGTCCGTAAATTATACCGACGGAATTAATCCGTCGGTGATATTTTCAATCAACCGATGGAAACTTACATCAATGTTTGTCGGTACATAATAACAACAGATTATTTTCCGTCGGTTGGCCGTTGATAATACACCGACGGACGTTTTCCGTCGGTAAGTAATAGCGACAGCCTTGTTAATGACGGTTTCGTCTTTCGTCGCATTCCGTCGGTACATATAATTTCCTACGAATATATCGACTTCTCCGATGGAATATTGCGTCGGTAAACATGAATTTTCTTGTAGTGTATTGAAAATTTGTTTTCATTAGATTGTGGTATTTTTCTATTTTGTTGTTATTTTCTTAATTTTTGTTGTTTTCTTGGTTTTTCATTTTCCATCCATGTCTGGTTTTTTATGAGTTAATTGTTTATAAATATGAAGTTGTTTATGTCAAAAGTTGCGTTTCTGGTTTTCCTAGTTTATTGTTTTTGCTACGTTTTGTGAGATGTCAATCTCCAATCATTCTCCTCCTTTAAGAACTAAAATACTCTTTATTTTGTCTAGGTTGTTGTTGATATAAATTGCATGGTCAAGGAACTTGATGGCTTCGTTGTTTTATTCATAATAACTAACAATCTCTATTGTTATGAAATACCCAGTGGATTATTATATGTCAAGTCAAATTAGGATTTTTTTTTAGTAATAAATAGTTGATGTAGTTATCCGATTGGATGTAAAAATGTAGAATTAATCAGGTATGTCTTAATTTCAAAGAGATAAATTCCGTGCTAATGCTAAGTATTATTATTGGGATAATCCATATTTGCGGAGGTTTTGTGTTGATCAAGTTATTAGGAGATGTGTGCCACGAGATGAGTTTAATTCCACACTTACTTTCTGTCATACTTATTCTTATGGTGGTCATTTTGGTACTAAGCACACAGCTCATAAGGTGCTTGAATGTAGTTTCTTTTGCCCTTCATTGTTTAAAGATGCATTCCACTTCTGTAAATCATATGAAAGATGTCAAAGAACTAGTAAGATAACACAGAAGGACCAGATGCCGCAAACCACTTTCACTACAAGAGTTAAGATATTTAGTGACAATTGTTTTGTGACTAACTATTATTTCGTCACAAATACGAGTTTTTTTATGACAAGACAATGGATTGACACTATTGTTTGGATTAACTGTGATGATTTAATTTTTTGTCACTAATACAATAGTAATTGTGACAATTTAGTATCATTCACAATTAAGTTGTCACTATTAATATGTTAATAGTGACAACTTTTTTCATCACTAAGTTTTGTCATTAAAAGCCTACGCAATTTGGCGCCAAAATGATTTTGGCGGGAATAAAATGTAATTGTGACAAAACATATGTTAGTAACTAATATTTTTTATTTGTTGTGACAAAACATAATTTGGTCACTAATATTTTGTTCTTTTTGTTACGGAATGGTTAATCGTTACACAATATTTAATTAATTAGTGTTTACTTCATATTGTCACAATAACCAAACTATAACTACGGTCACAACTATTTGTAATTTAGTGACAATGTTTCTGTGACTAACTTGTTTTCATCACAAATACGATATTTTTTAGTGCCAAGACAATTGATTGACACTATTGTTTTGATATCAGTGATAATTTATATTTTGGTCATTGTGGCAATTTAGTATCTTTCACAGTTAAATTGTCACTATTAATATATTAATAGTGTCAAATTTTCTTTTATCACTAAGTTTTGTCATTAAAAGTCTCTGAAATTTGGCGCCAAAATAAAATTAGCGGGAATAATTGTAATTGTGACAAAACATATGTTAGTGACTAATATTTTCTATTTGTTGCGACAAAACATAGTTTTGTAACTAATATTTTTTTCTTTTTGTTACGAAATGGTTAATCGTCACACAATATTTTACTTGTTGTGACAAAAAAATTTGTCAATAAATATTCAATTAATTAATGTCTACTTCATATTATCATAATAACCAAATTATAACTATGGTCACAACTATTCGTAATTTAGTGACAATTTTTTTGTGACTAACTATTTTTGTCATCATAAATACGATATTTTTTAGTGCCAAAACAATTTATTGACACTATTGTTTGGATTATTTGCGATGATTTATATTTTTGTCACTAATACAATGGAAATTGTGGCAATTTAGTATCTTTCATAGTTAAATTGGCACTATTAATATATTAATAGTGTTAAATTTAATTTTGTCACTAAGCTTTGCCACTAAAAGCCTATGAAATTTGGCCCAAAATAATTTTGGCAAGAATTAATTGTAATTGTGACAAAACATATATTGGTAACTAATATTTTCTATTTGTTGTAACAAAACATAGTTTGGTCACTAATTTTTTTTCTTGTTGTGATGAAACGATTTGTCGTCACACAATATTTTACTTGTTGAAACGAAAACTTTTGTTAATAAATATTTAATTAATTAGTGTCTACTTAATATTGTCACAACCACCAAACTATAACTATGGTCACTATCATTTGTAATTTAGTGACAGTTTTTTTGTGCCTAAGTATTATTTCGTCACAGATTCGAGGTTTGTTGTGACAAAACAATTGATTGATACTATTGTTGGATTAACTGTGATGATTTATTTTTATGTCACTACTAAGATGAGAATTATGACAATTTAGTACCTTCATAATTAAATTGTCACTATTAATATATTAATATTGTCAATTTTTCTTTTATCACTAAGCTTTGTTATTAAAAGCCTATATACTTGATATGATGAAAAATTTTGTTAATAAAAATTCAATTAGTTAGTGTCTACTTAATATTGTCACAATAACCGACTTATCACAATGCTCACTACTATTTGTAAATTTAGTGACATAATTTTTTTTTGTCACTTGATCAACTTTTTGTCACAAAAGTGTTGAACAATTGTGACCATATATTAAATTAGTCACTATTTTATCAGTGACGGTAGGTGACGAATTCAAAAATTGGACACTATTAATAATAGTGACTAATATTACTGCTTTTAGTGACAACTTTTACTTTCACTGAAAATACAATTTCTTGTAATGTTTAATTTTTAGTGAGATATTTGATGTCTGAGGTATTGATTTCATAGGTCCTTTTCCCTCTTCTTATGGCTATCTTTATATTTTGCTTACTGTGGATTATGTATCTAAATGGATTGAGGCTATTCCTACTAGAACTGATGATGCTAAGGTTATTGTTGGATTTTTTAAGGCTGACATCTTTGATAGGTTTGGCATTCCCAAAGCAATAATCAGTGATAGGGGGCCCACTTTTGCAACCGATCCTTTGAGGCCATATTAAAGAAGTACCACGTTTTTCACAGAACTAGCATAACATACCATCCTCAAACAAGTGGACAAGCTGAAGTTTCTAACCGTGAGATCAATTCTATCTTGGAGAAGACAATGCAACCTAATCGAAAGGATTGGAGTCTTAGATTGGGAGATGCATTGTAGGCTGATAGAACAGCTTACAAGATCCCTTTAGGAATGTCACCCTTTAGGATGGTTTATGGGAAAGCTTGTCAACTTCCAGTAGAACTTGAGCATAAAGCGTTTTGGGCCATTAAGCAATGTAACTTGAACTATGATGAGGTTGGAACTTTTAGGAAGTTACAATTGCAAGAGTTGGAGGAGATAAGGAATGACGCCTACGAGAACATGAGGATTTACA
>JANKYE010000224.1:35129739-35177863 GCA_032467995.1 Erythroxylum dillonii
TGGAGGCATCGGAGCAGAGAAGCGGCGATGGAGAAGAGAGAAGAGAGAAGACAGAAGCGGCGATGGAGAAGAGAGAAGAGAGAAAACAGAAAAGAGGGGAGAATGGAGAGCAAGAGTTTTAATCCGGTTATTAAATAACCGGTTCGCAGAAACCCGGCCGGTTCTCTGATGAACCGGCCAGTTTTTAACCTGAAGGGTTATTATCAAAAACCGAACCGGACACATGGCCGGTTCCGACCATTTCCGGCCGGACCGGCCGGTCCGGTCCGGTTTTTTAACCCTTGCTATCTACTTGTTCTTACACCCTGTGAAAGTATTTCACTCTTAATAACACGACTTTATTGTGTTAACCACAATAGAAGGTTTTCACAACAATGTTTAATAATAAAGATGATAATTGAAAAATTCAAGTGATTGAAACAATACAAACATAAACAACAACAACACTTAGAGATAGAAAATAACTCTTATAGCAATATAGCTTTGTCAAAGAAAGAATAAGAAGTTGTCCACCAAGAAATCCAATGTGAACCTTTGCTATTTTCACCGAAACATCCCAAGCACAGTAGCCACAAAAACTCAATAAAACAACAAACGTTTCAACACCAAAACATTAAACCAATGGAGCTACAAAAACATATGAAAACTGCTAGAGTTTTTCACCACCAAAACAACAATGAAGACAACCTGGAAAAATTTCATAACCCAAGGGAAAACCTCACTACTAGATATGGATAGAATCCTTGTAAAATCAGGCAATAGGTAGAAAAAAAACACTTTTCCTATGTATAGATAAAAATACCAAAAATATCTAACTGCCTTAGATAGATAGGAGTACCGAAATAGGTTGTCAAAACGAGTCCAAAAATCTACATCTTATCTTAATCAAGATATGGTGATTTTATTCCAATTAAATCCTATCAAATCCTATCATGACTAGGATTTTATCCCAAATAAACCTTATCTTTAAAAAAATCCCACACAAGGTAGAATACTTGTCGTAATGAAATTCCACAAGTAACCAAAGATGTCTAATTACAAACAATGCTCACAATAAATTAATTAAGATATCTTAACATATTTTAATAATCTCTCTCTTTTTGGCATTATTTGTCACATATCAAGACTCTCATTTAAGAAGATAATTAGACGCATGCCATCAAGTGCATATAATACATAGGAACTCCCTCTTAATCAAACATCAAGTTCCAAGTAACTTTTAAATGACATCAGGTTTAAGTAGCACAATTTCGTTAAGTTCACTTACACAATGGTCAAATAACAAAAGCAACAATAGTCCCAAATAAACAAAACAACCAACAATCATCATCCTTTCTCCCCCTTAGGACAAAAAGATGTAAAAAAGAAGAATGTTGTCAGAGTGATAAATCTCAGTAAATAAGGAGGCATAAAAATTAGCAGTAGGTGCAACAAAAGAATCATAAGCACATAGTATAATACTAGTAGAAGGTCAAGATGACAATTTACCACCAGTCAAAATACTAGCGAACATATCATTACTTATGTCAAAGTCATCGGCATACGACTAAATAAATTCATAAATCCTAAAAATCATTCAACGAATCAGAATAAAACTTAATCAATCTTCCCCTTGTATTAACCATATGAAAGCATAAAGTTGTATCATCCTACACTCTCTTATCAAAATTAAAATACAATTCTAGAACTCAGCTTCAAAATGTTGTGGCAATAAAGAAGCATGTAACTAATTCCCCTCAATCAATAAATCATCTAAATCAAATTGTTTATACTCAGCTAAATTTATAGGATGATCAAGAACGAACCCGGTTGAAGTGAGTGTATCCCATCATTGTTAGGTTGAGTGGGTAGACCATCAATAAATACAATCTTCATTTAAGCCATAATTGCATCCTTTATTTTTCTTGTTCTAGGGGTTCATCATGAATATAACTTCTGTAACCTCACCAACTCGATTGAAAACTCTCCACAGATCATCCTCAGTAGTATCCTTACTAAACTGCCAACCTAATATTTGCGCAAATATCCAACCCTAGTGAAAGCATATTGCCCAAACTAATATAACCCATGATGTGGATAGAAACCAAGATAAAACTTGAAAACCCCAAATCGTGTAAAATATGAATCTTCCTACAGATCAATTATGCATCAACATTTTCTTGACATAACTTCATAAATCAAAATCTAAAAGTAGAATTCTCATATCATCAAGCAAAGCCTTATTTTTCACATGAAATTTACTATTCAACAAGTAAGGAAAAGCTAAACACACACCAATCACCTAAACCTTAAAAAACCTATAAATTAACTCAAAAACTCTAGACGTCAACTCCTTCGAGCCCTCCATTTTTTAAATAATCAACATCAATATACTTCAAAAATGTAAAGCATAAAGTCCCCATAACCCTTAAAAAATTCAAACCTGGCCTTATTCCTCGTCACATTGACTCTATCATTAGATGTATGGTTGGTTCCTCTCTCATAAGTAACCAACGAGATAACATTTTCTTTACCAACAACAACTAACTGCGAATCTGGTCTTCTTTTTTGTTTTTTTGTTTTGCTTCTTTGCATCTTCTTAAAGTTGGTTTTGAAGATTTTTCCTCTATTACTTTATCAATCATTTTGTGCTATCGATTCAGATTATCATATTCAACTGAATTGCAAGAAGTAATAGCTTGCAATATGTAGCAATTTTTTCCAATTTTTGCCACTCACTAAACATTCTCCTTATTCTGTTAACACCCTATATTCATCACTGGTAAATTTGACCATCAATCCATCATCACAAAGTTGACTAATACTTATCAAGTTGGCTTTTAACTAATCAAATTCAAGTACATTTTTGAAGTGTGGCAGTCCATCTATACAAAGAGTCCCTCTTCCAATTACCGTGACCTTCTTTCCATCTCCAGAAGTAAGATGACCATCCATATAACTTTGATAATCCATCAAGTAGCTTCTTTCACCTGTCATATGATATGAACTCTCACTGTCAAAATACCATCTATTGTAAGAATTGTTATACATTGATTTAAGAGTCACAAAAGCTTGCAGTTGATTCTTTCTAACCCAAATCTCCTTTGATGGCTTCTCCTACTAAAAGTTCTTCCAGGAATGTTTAAATTTTTTGTTTTGAACATTGTGGAATAAAATGTGTTGTAGCTCGTAATAATTTGGCCTTATGTGACCCCTTTACACCAAAAAAGTGACATATAGGCACAAATTTTCTACTTCTTTTTGGCATTTCTCCTTACTTACTTGATCTTGCTTCTTTGACAAATCTAACTTCACCATTATGCTCATTATTCAACTTAGAACATTCATTTTTATAGCCAACACCTTGAAAGTCCCCTTTGTTTTTACCAATTTCTAGTAATTGATCTAGCTTCTCGATACCACCATTTAACATTCTTATTCCTTTTTCGGTATTGATCAGCTCTAGATTTGTTTCATCAAGTTCATCTATTATTGGTAACAACTTCCTCTCTAGATCTTTAATGACATCCTTCATGGTTGAATTTTCCTTATTTAGCTTCTTGGTTTACTGATACATTTTCACCTATTTGGCACACATTAATTTATAGACCTTCTAGATGTCTTTCTTTTTAACTTTTGAGTTATTGTCATCACAATCACAATCTGAATTTAAGTTTAGAACTGAAACATTTGTTTTTTAGCAATCAGTTTCTTCACTAGTTACTAGTAAGGAAGCAATTAGAATTTTGATGTTTAAAGCAACCAATGCAGCTTGATTATTTACAATTTCTTCTTCACTACCATGCTCACTTTTAAATTCGTTTTCACTTTAAGTGCTAGTGTAGGACTTCCCTTTTCTTCCTTTAAGAGTGTTGGCACATTCTGCTTGCATATGTGTGAAACCTTGACACTCATGACATTGTATCTTCTTTGCTTTTGCTTGCGGTTTGAAGTTATTATTAGATGAACTCCCACCATTCTCTCTAAACTCAAGTCTATCTTTAATCACCTTCTTTAGCTACTTGCTAAAATTTCTTATTAGCAACACCATATCATTATTTTCATCGGAATCGTCTCTTGAATCATTTAAGACTTTTCTATCCTCAACTTACAATGCTAATCATTTATTCTTCTCTCGTTTATCTCTTAACAAATTCATCTCAAAGTTAATAAGAATCTCAATTATCTTATCTAAAGATAATTCATTGATATCATGGGCTTCTTCAATGGCTACAATTTTTTATATAAATCTAGAAGATAGTGATCTCAATGTGTTCATGACAAGTTTTATATTTGAATAATTTTTCCCTAGTTGATATGCTTGGTTAGAAAGTTATGCAATCTCTCGAAGAAGTCTCTGATAGTATCGCTTTCATCCATCTTTAGCTTTTCAAATCTAGCAGTCAACATCTGAAGTTTCGAAGCTATTATAAATTTTGATCCCTTATGTATTGTTTATAGAGTGTCCAATGCTTCTTTTACCGATTTATAGGCTAATATCATATTGAACCATCCATCATCCACAACATTAAAAATTGTGTGTATTGCTAGAGAGTTATCAAGTGCTTCCTCTTCTTCAGCCCTTATCAGTTCAGATGGGTCTTTAGGTACCACTTTATTCTTTTCATCAATCATCATTGGATGTGTCTAGCCATTCAAAACTGAATTCTATGTTTTGGTTCCTTATGTTTGAACAAATACTCTCATTTGTGATTTTCAAGTAGGATAGTTTGAACCATCTCTGCAGTGGTGGCCTAGTCATTGGTGCCCTTTCCCTTGTAGCCATAATTGTGAAACACGAATCTGCACCAACTTGACATAACAAGTTCTAATTCGACAACCTATCTCTGATACTGATTGAAAAATTCGAAAAGATGTGGTTTTGCAAAAATCTGGTTTTACTGTAGTTGCTTTAAACTGTATCTATCGATTGCTTAATATTAAGAAATTTTGCCAAAAACTGTTAATTTTTCAGCACAAACAAAAACAGAAAAATTATATATATATATATATATCGGGGCTCTTACTCAGTTTAATCACTTTCACTAAAGAGCAATAGTTTTATACAAGGCTTTATTGAATCAATCACTTAACCTTTAACACTATCCATTAGTTCTCACACTTGTGAAAGTATTTCACTCCCAACAATACAACTACATCGTGGTAACCTTAACATAAGATTTTCACACAATGTTTAATAATAAAGATGATAATTGAATAAATTAAGTGATTGAAACAATAAAGACATAAATAACAACAACGCTTGAGATAGAAAATAACTCCCCTAAAAATGTAGCCTCATCAATGAAAGAATAGGAAGTTGTCCACTAAGAAATTTGTTGTGAACCTTCGATATTGTCACTGAAACATCCTACACATAGCAGCCATAAAAACTTAACAAAACAACAAACTTTTCATCACCGAAACGTTAAACCAATGGAGCTGCAAATATACACAAAAATTGATGGAGTACCGAAACAACAACAAAGACAATATGGAAAAATCACACAACCTAGGGAAACGCAGCTACCAAATGTGGATAGAATCGCCGTAAAATCAAGCAATAGTTAGAGAAAATACAATTGTCCATTATATAGATGAAAATATTGAAAATCTCCAACTGCTTTAAATAGATAGGATTAACGATAAAGGATATCAAGAAGAGTCCAAAAATCTACTTCATATCTTAATCAAGATATGGTGATTTTACTCTAATTAAATTCTTATCATGATTAGGATTTTATCCCAAATAATCCTTATCTTAAAGGAATCCCACATAAGGTAGAATACAAATCGTAATGAAATTCCACAAAAAACCAAAGATGTCCAATTATAAATAATGCTTAAAATAAATTAATTAAGTTATCTTAACAGAAGCAATACCTTTTCGATATGACCTTTATATGATAATCCTATCTGAACAATGACAATAAATTTGGATCCCTTTTATGAAGGACATTTTACCAAGATCTTTTAATTCAATTTGCTCCAAAAGAAATATCTTAGCTTCCCAAAGCAGTTCCACATTAGTACTAACAAGTAAAATATCATCCACATATAGGACTAAGAAAATGAATCTACTCCGACTAAACTTATAGTACATACAATCTTCAACAATGTTCACTTCAAAGTTAGATAAGAGAAAAACCTAATAAAACTTTTGATACCATTGACGTGAAGCTTGCTTGAGCCTACAGATGGATTTCTTAAGTTTACAAACTAATTGGCTAGTTTCCTTAAAAGCTAACCCTCCAGTTATTTCATATAAATTGTTTCTTTAATGCTTTCATTAGGAAAAGTTGTTTTTGCATCCATCTGATGTAGCTAAAGATCAACATACACCACAAGTGTCATAATTGTCTTAAAAGAGTTTTTCGATGAAATTGAAGAGAAAATCTGTTTATAATCAATGCCTTCCCTCTAAGTAATTCCTTTGGTGACAAGATGAGCCTTGTATCTCTCCATATTGCCTTGTGAGTCCCTTTTGGTCTTCAAATCCATTTACAACTAATAGGTTTAACACATTAAGGTAATGGAACAAAGATCCCAAACATTATTGTCTCTCGTAGATTGCATTTTCTCACCTATGAAATTAATCCGCTTATGAGAGTTAGAACTTTTAATTGCTTTATGGAAAGTGAGTAGATCATCTCCCGCTAAGTCAATATTTTGCTCATCTTAGAGAAATACAATATAATCATCCAGAATTGCACTTTTTTTGTTCACTCGTGGATCTTCTTAAAAGAACTAGTTCTACTTGAATTTTAGTTTATTGGGTTTGATCCTAATGCTCCTCATAAACAATAGATTGAGAAACAATTGGATGATTTTGATGGGTAGTAAGGTCAACATTGTCATGTATTTGTGTCCAATGCTAAGTCAAGTTAGGAATGAAAACTTGATTATAATCAACAACAATTGTAAGAAAAGGAACATTGGTTGACTCCTCTTTAAAGACAAAGTCATTATCCTTATCTTTCCCCCAAATTCAACATCCTCAAAGCGTTAGACATTTCTCGTCTCGAAGAATATTCTTATTTTTGGATCATGATATTTAAATCCCATGATCTTTTAGAGTATCATACAAAATAACTACTAACGGTTCTTGCATCCAGTTTGTTTTCATTGGGCTTATAAAACCTTGCCTTAGTTGGACATCCCTAAATGCGTAAATTGTATCTTCCATTAGTATTCAAGGCCACAATAAGATCTTATGGCCTTAATAGTTTTACCAAATTAATTTTCATCTTCGACCTTAAATATCTTAAAGATGTTCAATGCTAAAGACTTTTTATAAATTAAGTATAGGTAGCTATATCGAGAGTAATAGTCTATGAAAGTGATAAAATATTATTGACCATTATGAAGGTGTTGGAAATGACCCATAAATATCTGTATGTATACAACCTTAGCTCTCTTAGCTCCTATTTTTTCTATTTGTAGTTTTACCTTTTATATACTCAACACAAACATAATAAACTAATTCATCAAGTGTTCTAAGCATCCCTTTTGATTCAAGTATGTCAATTCTCTTTTTAGAGATATGACCCAAATGCTTATGCCATAATATTACAAAACTTTCATTTAATAATTTGTGTTTAACAACTTTGGTTCTAACAATATAGGACTCACTATATGAAGTAAATAAAATTTGTCATGATTAGATAAAATACTAGTTCCAACAGAAAGAGAATTAAAATAAACATAACAATTTCTATTTTCAAATGTAAAAACAATCCTTCTTTGCCTAGTAAAAAAATTGAAACCAAAATTTTCCTAAAAGATGATACAATAAATGCGTTCTTTATAATCACAAAGTCCTCACGCATAAAACTTCCATCGAATTTCTAGCCCCTGTGTAGATGTACTTCTTACTAGTATGCCTTTTGTAGTTCAGAAAACCCTGTATAGATATGCTTATGCAAGTTGTAGCACCATAATCCAACTACTAAGTATATCTTGGTACTGAAACCAAATTAACTTCAGTGCTATCAAGAGCGAAAAGGCATACCTTTCTTTATTCACCAAGGGCGATATTTGGCATAGTTTTTCTTCATATAACAATGGTATTTATAAAAGAAACATTTCTTTTCCTTTAGTCCATCAGATGTATCCTTATAACTACATACCACAATATCATTACCTTTTCGTTCTTACCACATCCAAAAGAGGTTGATGTCCATTTTTCCTTTTTATAATTATAGCTCACCTCAAATTGATTGAATTGTGAAGGAAAAGATATTAACATAAAGTGAACAATCAAGTCTTCTAACAACTCCATCTTTAGTGTCTTTTGTTTTTTCACAAGGTGAAATATTTAAATTATGTACTCTCTTGTGCTCCCATTGCCCTTATACTCATAAAGACAAGTTTTCTTAAAGCCGCATTTGTCTCTACCTTGTCGCTTTGGCAAAACAATTCTCAAGGGTGTCAAGAAACCTTTTGACATTCGTTTCTTCAAGTATAGTGTCCAGAAACATCCTAAAATAGCATTCTTCATGATCATAAGACTCGCGTGGTTAAAGAGATCCCACCTTGAAGGAGTACTTTTAGTTTTTCTTGCAAATGTTGAGCTTGAGACACGTTGTTTTTCCTTTGATTAAGCATGTGTTAGGCATCGGAGATATTACTTACATATGGTTCAATAATTGGATAGATTATAGTCCTCTCATACAAAGGACGACATTATCCATACTTACAAACACGATTCCTCTTCACTCCAAAGTTTCTTCCTTGATGAATCAAATGCAATAGGATGGCAATTTCAAAAGGTTTAACTTACTAGTTGATCTTCTCCCTTAGATCACGAATACATACAAGCATGGTTCTATAACTTGGGTCCCAAATGCCTCATGTAAGTTCACTAATAAATCTTATTATAGGGCTTTGTAAGAATTTGTAAGCAATGTTCCTTGGTACAATCTCCTTTGAAATCATTCCCTCAGTTATAATGCCTCTGTTTTCACTTAGCTGACTATCAAAAAACAAGATTTTTATAAAAAATAAATGGTTTGGTTCTTATGACCCTCTTTGTATGCCTTGTAAAGAGTTGGAAGAAGATAGAGATCACTTATTCTTTCAATACATATGCTCTACGTGATATAGAGCAAGCTTTTGTTAATTATGATTGGTCATCATCTCTCAACTGGATCATTTCTACTGCCCAATTGCGATTGCAAGATGCCCCTACTTACAAAAATGCCTTTACTACAATGATTTATTCTATTTGGAAGGAAAGAAATAAGCAGATTTACAAGAATAGGGAAGTACCCAAATACAACTGAGCTAATGATATCATAAATTAGATCTGAGTCCTTACGATAGCAAAATCTGATCAACACGACTTATCCATAAGAATGAAGTCCAGATGGAATTTGTTGTGCTTTGTATTACATTTCATTTGTTTTTGTAAGTTTTCGTGGCTTAAGCTTGTAATTTTTATTTTGTAATTTTACTTATGGTTAACTTATTGTAATGTCGAGATAGATTTGCTATAGTTAATAATAATTATTCAAATTTCATAAAAGTCCAACTTGATTAAATGTCTTTGCTATTTTCAACCCATTCTTTATGTGAGATTTATTAAGTTTGTAAATATGTTAGCAATGGATACAAATTATAACTCTAAATTATATTTAGGATTTGATAAATTAAACTCCTTTAATTTATGGCGTCTAGTAACGTATCATGACCACCCAAAAATTTAAGAATGTGAAAGTGGCTTTGACTAAGCTTTTCGTGCATGATTTTTCATATAATTCAATCCTTTCATAATACAATGTTCCAATTAGACTAGAGTATGAAATTAATGATTACTTTATTCAATCATATTATTTATGTCATTAGCTATTAATTCAATTAATGATATTTGTAAACTATTTTACAATGTGTCATTTCACCTTAACGAAAGATTTCTCGAATAAATACTAATCGAGAATAGCATAATATTATCCCTAATTACTTTAGGGTAATGAATTTATCTTGATTATACAACTATTTGCATATAGTTCAAGTTATATCCAATGTCTATCGATTGAACTATTGATGATTATAACAAGTCATAAATGGTATCAAAACTTATCAACTCCTATACAAGATAACTTTAGAGATCTCAAGTCAAAGTATCACTTATACAATCACCTTAATGAAATTTTTCATAGACATACAAGTAATGTTCTAAATAAATTTATCATATATGGGGTTAGGTCAGTGAACTTGTTCTCTAGCAAGCACTCACAGATTTGTTTAAGCATCTCCATACTTTAGTCTAGGAGATCGACAACTTCTTTCATAAGGAGAAACAAAACATATGCTAGTCTTTTTACGTTCTATTGATGTCTAGCCTTAATAAAAACAATAACTGTGAACAATTTAGGGATAATACATAAATGTAATATGAATCTTCTAATTATAATCTCATTATAATATCATTTTTAATGTATAATTATCCTAAGGACTTTATCAAATACATCTAATTAATACTTATAAGATAAATAATGTCTTTAAATAATTGTCACTAAACTACAACTGACCGATTGGCTGTAAGCCATAGACCAACATTTTTAACTCAAATGGTTATTTGAATAAGAATTATTATTGGAATTTCAACATAATCATCACAAAATTATACTAAATTAATTCTTGAATAAGATTGACATGATACCACTTGATTGATACTTAAAAATAAATCTTGCCTAAAAGAATATTTGAGAAGAAGAAATATAGTGAAAGCGTACTTGAATCCATGAGCAAAAGGAGATTTTTAACAAAAAGCTTAAGAATGTAATCTTTTGATTGAACGTGTTAAAAAAACAATAGACAAAAATTGATGTCAAACTTAAAAAAATTATTTTCATACGTCAATTAGGGGCCACCCATCATTAAAACCTAATGGGTGTATTACTAATTGAACTCATCATTAATTTGTTAATTACACTCATAATTCTGTACATCTTTATATATTATTCTCCAAATTTTTATAACAGATGAGCTGGACCTTCAAATAAAATTAGATGACTTTAATTGTCCTTAAATTTTACAACAAAAGTATGTATATAATTACTTACTGCGATAAATGTACGTTTATATGTCTACATTCATTTGTAATTATATATTGCACATGGTGCATAGTCTAAAAGTCTAACACTAGAATCCTAACTTGAGTGCTTGGTCTCGTAAATATGTTTGTGTATAGACCCGTCTGTGGAGCCAAAATTAGATTGGACAATGCGGCACAAAATAATAGGAGGGATTGCCCGCGGAATCCTGTATCTTCATGAGGACTCCAGGCTTAGGATTATACATCGAGACCTTAAATCTGCAAACATATTGTTAGATGGAGACATGAATCCAAAGATAGCTGATTTTGGCATGGCCAGGCTTTTCGGAGTTGATCAAACTGAAGGATGCACAAACAGAATTGTTGGGACATAGTAAGTTCTGCAATTTTCCATACTTGCTGTTAAGTTCTGCAATTTTCCATACTTGCTGTTCCATAATACCTCGTATTCTCATATTTTACGCATTTCCTTACATATCCCATAATATCATTTTAGTGGACAATAGCATTATTAATATACATTGTTGATAAACTCTTCCAAATTCTGCGTTTCATGCTTTATGTTAAAATGATATTACATCCAACTCAAAATTTTCTTTTTACCAAACACATGCTTATGATTTCTTTCTTTTTAAAAAATATTTTTCATACTTTGTGTTTCTGATTCTATGGTGATCAGTTTTCTATATGGGATCCAAACTCTACCGCTTAGTATTGTGAGCTCGTCATTTGTGATTTTCAATTTGAAGATTTACTGGTTTGCTACTGCAATTTTTACATTTTTTTTCATCTTTACTACTATTGTGTTTGAATCTACTGTTCTTGTGTCCATGATGCCTATCAACTTTAACGTATTATTTATATGTTAATGGATTTGTTTTGCATATAATATTTTATCGTATATTTTTTCCGATTATATGTTTATTCGATTAGTATATTATTAATGTGCTTCTTTTGCATGAAATTTTTGATAGAGTTTATATTTACGGATTTATTTAATGAATCATTTTTATCTAGTAAATTTATTTCAATAGCAATATAATGTCATTGATTAGAGCATGGAATGTTCTTTAGTTAGATAATTAATTAATTAATTAATTCATTAATTAGTTTAGTTTGTATATAAAATTGATAATCTATTAATTTTAATAGTTAAAATTTTATTTAATTATTATATTCATTAATATGTTTGTGTTGCATACATCTTTTAGGGAATTTATTTAAATAGTTAATTGTTAAGTTTTTCCTTAAAGTTTGGTTTTTGATAATAACGCCAATTACTTAACAACATACTTTTTATTCTACTTTGTACTTTTATGTCATTAACAGGATGTTAACATGATACGATTTTCAAATTCAAAGTTTTTCACTGTGAGAGATGATTATCTTACTTCGCTTTCTTTATTTGCACTCAATTTCTTTAAAGGGTCATGTGATGAGTCAAGGTCTGGTGAAGTAGCAGGGTTGGGTGAGTTCAGAGATTAGGAGAGTAGTCTATTGATGAATTACAGAGATGAGTTGGGGAAGAGGACGGGGGCACTGGCATTTTGGACAAAGTGAATGCGATGGTGTAGGGATGGATCGTGTGTATGGATATGGCTGTCGTTGGTGGAAAATAAGTAGGAGACTTCTATACTAATGGTGTTAGGTTGTCTATTGGCAAAGAAATTGGTAGCAGTGGTGGATTGGTGCTGGTGATGGTTGATGACTGAAATGGGAACACTTCTTCATCAAACAATGGCATGAATAATGAATTTTGCGAGTGATAATATCGTAACTTTTGTATCCCTTAATTATTTTAATATAACCGAGAAATATGCAGGGAGAAGAATGAGGAGATAACTTATGAGGAGTATACAGACATAATAAAGAATAACATAAACACTTGAATACACGCAATTCATTATATTTTAGAGTTTGGTGAAAAGTAAGGCCTAAGGTGCTTTGTGTTATAAGACTAGTGTACGTAGGATGTTTATAACATAAGTAGTTGCTTCAAAGGCATGATTCTAAAGTAATATTGGCAATGAGGCATGATTAAGGAGAGACAAACTTGTCTCAACTATATGTCAATGTTTATGTTTTGTGTAACTATTTTGTTCGGGTGTTTTGGGCCAAACATTTCGATGAGAGATACCGATTTCACTAAGGTTTTTGGTAAGGGCTTGGTATTCACCACCTCAATCACTTTGAAATTGCTTTATAGGATGCCCAAAATACTTGTCAACGATAGAACTAAATTTAATAAAACAATTAAGACTTCAGATTTATAGCAAATAAAATATAACCAAGAGTACTTGCTGAAATGATTAAAAAATAATACATAGTAGGAAAAACCATCTATAGATGGGGTAAGGGTTGGACTCCAAAGATTAGAGCACACAAGATCTAATGGACCATTAGTTTTATTGTCAGAAATAGGAAACATGGGAGGAAGATTCTCTTCTTGCAATTGCTGCTCCTTAGCTAAGATTAGACCAAAAAGGTCACCATGAGAGATAAGTCTTATTTAAGCATTAATTGATTGACCAAAGGATCAAAAGGTTAAGTGAAACCCTTACAAAATAGACTGAATCAGGTTGTCCACACCTACAATGACATTAAGAGAAATTAGATTGTCATAATAGTTTTTGACACGTTCAAAAAATTGAGCGACACTTTTACTGTGCTGTTCAATTGTATATAGATGACTTTAAAAGTTTGGATTTGAGGAAGAAATCTATCATTAAATGCTTGTACAATATTATCCCAAGCAGCTTGATCCATATTAATGTTTACTACCAGTGGTAAAACTTGATTTAAGGAAGCAACCAACTACGTCAAAACAAGTTTTTCATTCTTTTTCCAAGTTTTATACACAAGATGTTCAATGTCACCAATCACTTATGGAAGAGGAGGGTTGGATCTATCAATATTTTAGGGTCCCAAGTATAGAGATGTTAAGAACAAGTGAAAAGAGGGAGATATGCAAGTATTCTACTTTTGGTGAGAACAAACCAATAATTTAATTGATTAAAAACATCCACATTAGTTAATGAAAACATATATATATATATATATATATATACAAGTTGTGCAATTAGAATCCTATCTAAATAGAACTAGAAACTGAAATCCTAATTTATTAGAACTACTAAACACATTCTGCAATTGAAATCCTAATTTAATGGAATTTCTAAAGACTCCTAACTAACACAGTTAGCATTATCCGACTTTATTAAACCCACAATCAAAGAAAACTTCCTATCTACTACAACTTGTTTGCTTCACACGTAGCATTGTTATTTTGGGTTTCTTCTACTTATACATGTTAAACTGCAGAGTTCATCATTACCTCCCCCTCTAAGCAAAACCTTGTTAGCAAGGTTCATGTTGAGAAATCTGTGTTGTAGCTCCTTCAAATTTTCCCACGTGGCATCTTCTTTTGGCATTCTCTTCCATTTTACTAGACTTTCTTCCATAAAATGCTTACCCTACTTATCCCACCTTGTGTTCAGTATAGCTTCAGGTTCACAAATGACAGCTCCATCATCATCCATTGGTGGCAATCCATTGTTAGTAATGTCAAGCTTACCTATTTGTTTCTTCAACATTGACACATGGAAAATAGGATGAATTCTTGAACTTGCTGACAATTTGAGTTTGTTTGCTACTTTAGCAATCCTTTCAATAATCTTGTAGGGATTGTGGCAGCGGTTTGCAAGCTTTTGAAAAGCTCTGTTTGCTATTGATCATTGACGGTATGGCTATAACTTTTGGAAAATAAGATTACCCACTTGGAACTTTAGATCTTACCTTCTAGCATCAGCCATTTGCTTTATGTTGTTACTAGCAGTGGATAAGATAGTTTTGAGTTGCTGTAGCACAACATCCCTTGAGACTAGAGCTCGATCCACCTCGTTAATTACCAACATACCTTCCTCATAGTGAGGAATGCTTGGCCGTGGCCTCCTACATAAGGCTTGAAAAGATGTCATTCCAATTAATAAATGATAAGTTAAATTATACCAGAATTCGGCCCAAGGGAGGAAAGAACTGCATTTGGAAAGCTACTGATGCGAAGCACTGCAAATATTATTCGAGGCAATGATTAACAACTTTTGATTACCCTTCAGATTGAGGGTGGTATGCCAAGCTCATACATAACATAGTTCTTGATAATTTAAAGAACTCACACCAAAAGTTACTAATGAATATAGGGTCGTGATCATTTGCTATGCATTTTGGCATGCCATAAAGTTTCACAACACCATCTACGAACTTCTCCATAGCACAAAAAGGATCTGACATTGCTATAAATTAAGCCGACTTTGACAAATGGTCCACCACCACAAAGATTGCATTCTTACCATTAAAAAGGGGTAATCCCTAATCCCTCTATGAAGTCCATTGTGATGTCGTCCCAAAATTGACATGGAATTAGAAGAGGTTGGAGGAGGCTGGCGTGAATTAGTGACTTAACCTTATTTTTTTGACATACAGTGCAAGCTAAAACATATTATTGAACATATTTATGAATTGAGGGCTAATAAAACTATTGTACCAGTCTTTTATAGGCTCGAAGAACCCCCAAATGACTACTATATGGCGAATCATAAAACTCTTGCAATAAATAGCCAACCAAGTATGATTTAGGAGGAATAACGTAATTTTTGAAACATAACAGTCCATTATGTCATTTGTATGGGGTTATTGGACGATCACTTGCAAGGATCACAATCTCTTTCATGTAGGGATCATTGGTGGCTTCTTTCTTAATTTCCTCCCAAAGTGTGGCTTTTGGAGTGAAAAGTGCATTAAGGCTTAGGCTACCTGCTACTCGAGATAATGCATCTGCAGCTAAATTTTCCTTTCCTAGCTTGTAAAGTCATAACCCATCAACTTTGCAAGCTATTTCTAATGCTCTAGTGTGGTGATACACTGCTCGAATAAATGCTTCAGACTTTTCTGGTCAGTTCGTATGTGGAATTTATGACCCAGAAGGTACAGTCGCCATGTTTAAATTGCATAGACAATGGCCAACATTTCCTTTGCATAAATAGACTAAGATTACTTAGTAACTCCAAAGGCTCGACTCATGAAAGCTATAGGTCTTCTTTGTTGTGTCAGAACTGCCCCAATTTTACTTTCAGATACGTCCGTCTCGATGGTACAAAGTTTTTCAAATGCAATATTGGCCTCATCTGTCCCCAAAAATTGGCCAATTTTCAACAAATTGGTAAGTGGTTGTGTTATGGCTCCATAATTTTTAACGAACTTCTGACAGTAGCCAGTGAGCCCTAGAAATCCATGAAGATCAGTTACAATATTAGGTCTTGGCCACCTAATCATGGCTTCAATCTTCTTCTGATCTATTTTAACACCCTGGGAAGTACTTATATGACCCAATTATTCAAGTTCTTACTGGCCAAACTCATATTTGTTGAACTTGAAAAAAAACTATTCTTGTCTAATTACTTCAAGGACTGTACTGGCATGCTCCAGATGTTGTGACCAAACTTGACTGCAAAACAATATGTTGTAAAAAATAGCACAAACTTTCTTAAATATGACCTAAATCTAGAATTCAAGGGTGATTGAAAGGTCAAAGGAGCATTGCATAACCTAAATGGCATGACTAAATACTCATAGTGGCCACTATATGTCCGAAAAGTTATTTCGTGTATGTCAAGTTGATAAACTCGTACGTAATGGTAGCTAACTCGAAGGTCAAGTTTTATGAAGTAAACAACCTTATGGAGCTCATCAAGCATGTCTTCGATTGTCGGAATGGAAAATCTGTCCTTAACCATAAATACATTTAGAGCCCTGTAATCAGTGCAAAACTTCCATGTCCTATCTTTCTTCTTTACAAGTACAACTGGGGAAGAGAAGGGGCTTGTACTATGACAAATCAACCCTGATTGTAGCATCTCCTGAACCTGTTTCTCTATCTTGTTCTTTTGAAAGTGTGCTTATCTGTAAGTTTGACCATTAACAAGTTTTATCCCTTCCTTAATGACTATCTGATGCTCTACATTTCATCTCAGTGGAAGCTGTTAAGGTTCAGCAAATACATCTTAAAAGTTTGTTAATAACAATTCCATATTACTTAGAATTTTTGTGCTACTACCACTGAAGGGTTTTTGCAAACAGATGGCATATACTATATTCCCTCTGCGTATTTCCTTTGTAATAGTGTTGTTATTAACAACTTGGATTGGTTTATGAGGCACTCCTTACAGCCATTGGCTTCAATTGTATTGCACAAAGTCCATAGTTAACCTCTTCTAATCGCAGATCACCATTCCTAGTTATTGAAGCCATTGTATGCCCAAAACAATGTCCAAATCAGTCAAAGGCAATGCATAGAGAGTTAGAGAGAATGGAATACCTTATAACAATATGTGTACATTTTCAAATCGACACTCACATTATAAAGGAGCCCTGTTTGCCACTGGATTGAATGGCTCGTTGGGTGTCACTGGTACCCTCAATACTTCTGCCGCCTTGTTGCTAATGAAATTATGGGTAGAGGAGTTGTTTATAAGGACCATTAAATCTTGATTTTTGACCCAAGTTGGCACTCTCTGACTGACAGTCCAACCAGACAAGACGTGAAAGAAATCTCAGGTTCATTGTCACCTTCCTACGATGCTACCGTTTCACCATCATCGTCCTCTAAATCACCCTCGAGTAGCAATGGTCAATATTTCTTACATCGATGGCCTAAAATGAAGCGTTTGTCACAATTAAAGCATAGTCTTTGGGCTCATCGCTTTCGAATCTCTTTCTACGAAATTCTCTTCACTGGCATTTTTGGTTTTGCTGGACTTAGGGAATATTCAATTGGGGGTCTCACCGGTGATCTCTTCGTCCCCTTTTATCTCAATAACTATTCATCCTTCATTCGGGCCAAGCTAATAGCCTCTTTCAAAGATTTGGCCTGAAACATCCTAATGTTATCAGCGATCTCTTGTTTAAGCCCGCTAATAAAAATGCCAATTAAGGCCTTATGAGTGCAACCTTAAACCTTGTTCCCTAATTTTTCAAATTCCTTCTAATATTCCCTTTAGATCTAGTTTGTCGAATTTTTGATAATGCTTCATCAAAATCTTCACATTCCGTTGGGCCAAACCAGCCCTATAATTCAGACTGAAATTCAGCCCATGACACCTATTGTCCTTCATCTTGGTATGTCTTATAGAGCCATTGCCACCATTGATTCGCCTCGCCTTCAAGGTGGAAGAAGGCAAGAGGATCCTTTACAAACTTGGTGTATCTTGATATACGAAAACTTGCTCCACGTGACTAAACCATTCAGTGGGGTCACCTCCAGTGAATCTCGAAAATTCAAGCCTTGCGAATTAGGAAGATAACATATGGCGTCCCTCCTCTGTAACCCCTTTGGTCACCTCTTGGATGCTCGTGGTTTGATCATGGGAAATACTAGTAGAACCTTTTTTTTAATGGATTACATCAAACAATTGAGCAATCACTTCTTCAATTGAACGAAGCTTATCAATAAGACCTTGCTCCATTAACTCACTCCATCTTGCAAACTGCCTAGACCTACTTCAAGAGTCTCGATTTATTCTTTGTTCTTCGACGTAGCTCTAATACCAATTATTACAGGTCTTATGGGAGAACCAACCTCAAAAGCTAGCTTAAAAGGTGGGAGAGCATATAAGCCTATAAAACCCACATCAACCTCTTTTATTACCAACGTGGGACAATTAGAACGTAACATTCCACCACGCTTCACAACCACTAGAGGGCTAACTGTGTGCTATATCTTTTTTAGCCATGGTCGAATATTGTATTACTAGTGTCACCACCCACGCACTCTTGGGTTGGCTCTACGCTAGACCTTTTCTAGCTCCAAGAAAACACTGCAATACTAGTGTCACCACCCATAGGCATGGCAATAGGACTTAAAGGAGTGATGTTAGCTTTGATACCAATGTTGGGGTCCCAGTCAGAGAGATGTTAAGAACAAGCAAAGAGAGAGAGAGAGAGATGCAAATATTCTGCTTTTGGTGATAACAAACCAATGACTTAATTGATTAAAAAATGTTGTCCACGTCACTTAACAAAAGCAGTTAGAATCCTATCTAAATAGAATTAGAAACTAAAATCCTAATTTAATGGAACTACTAAACACATTCTGCAATTGAAATCCTAATTTAATGGAACTTCTAAAGACTTCTAACTAACACAGTTGGCATTAGCCAACTTTATTGGATCCACAATCAACGAAAACTTCCTATCTACTACAACTTGTTTGCTTCACACATAGCATTGGTATTTTGGGTTTCTTCTACTTATAAGTGTTAACCTGCAGAGTTCATCACAATGTGTCTTTCTACGTCATGACAACTAAGAAAGGCTAAAAATTGTGTTTTCCACGAGAGAAAATTGGAAGAAGTTAGTTTAAAGATGAAGTTTTGATTAAGAGATGGTATTGGCAGGGGAGGAGTTACCAGAGAAGAAGAGGAGGTGACGATGGTTGTGGTTGGGGCGTAATTGGTACCTGACATGGTTGTGGCTGTGAAGCCTATGAAACTCTCATACCATTAAGAGAATAGATGATAACAGTAGATTTATTAGATTAAGTTTGTTGGCCTATACTTATCCATATCATATTTTAGCTTTGATAATCTTCTTTTCCAGATGTATAATTATGTATTAGTTAACAACCATATTCTCAATGTCTTCCTTTCTTTGAACAGTGTGGGACTAACATTTTCCTACTTGGCTGTTACTTCTACAGTGGTTATATGTCACCAGAATATGGAATGCATGGGCACTTCTCCGTCAAGTCTGACGTGTACAGTTTTGGAGTCGTAGTTCTTGAAATTATAACCGGAAAGAGGAACAATTCCTTCTATCACACTGAAGGTTCTGAGAACCTCGTCAGCTGTGTAGGTTTATGAGAACTTCTGAGTTGTACTTACAGCAACCATCATCAACAAAAAATGAGTATACCAATTTATAATTTGATCATGTATGCAGGTGTGGAAACATTGGCAAAAAGGGACACATGCGGAAGCATTTGATCCTAATATTGCTGGGACGAGTTTAGCAAATGAAGTTCTTAGATGCATGCACATTGGATTACTATGTGTCCAGGAAGATCCAGCTCAAAGGCCAACAATGACAACTGTTGTTCTCATGCTCAACAGCAACATATTTGATTTGCCCTTACCAAAACGACCGGCATTTTTCATCCGTGGTATGACAGAGATGAGCATGTCGACGGAAGGGATTGGTCAGACCGACCAATCTAAAAGCAAGTTAGTGCAACAGTCTATTGATGCACTGCCAATTACTATTGTATCTCCTCGATAGAATTAGAAACGAAGTTCTCACCAAATAAATGATCATATCCCTTGAACTTTGTCTTATTAGTTATTTAAATAAACATGTATAAAAAAGAATCTTTAATTAGTTATGTCGTAAATATATAACTAAGTGATTGATTGTAGGATATAAATCAACAATAACAAGTTCAATTGTATAACTTTGTTAGGCTTAAGATATTCTGCGTTTTATGAAATATTTTATTACTAAATATTATTTAGATAACTTTATGTATATTGTTTTTTTGTTAATTGGATATGATATTGTTAAATGTATTTTTACACTAAAATTAAGTAATATATAAACTAAAAATACATATAGGTATGTTAGATGCTAATGCGATTGCATTGTTACATAGTTTTCAAATGACTATATTAATGGGAACTACTAGGATTAATTCTTACAAAACATCCACAGTCATACATATGACAAAGATAAGCTAAGTCTTCACCGATAATGTAAAACAAACTCCTGAGCGATTATCTTCTTTCTCTAAACACCCCCTTCTCTAACTTCTCTTTACTCGGAATTCTAATTTTGTCCTCACTTCTTCCCTCTTGATATGTGTTTAATTGTCGATATTTTTAATCATTTATACTTAGCAATTATTGACATAAAAAATGTTTAAAATACTCACTTTAATTCATATTTTATTTTAAGTATAATTCGGGAGAAAAAAATTAAAGTGAGTTGAAAGCACGAAATTTAGATCATTTTCTTAAGGTCAATTTTTACCTGTTTTCATTAAACAAGGAGAAAAAAATTTAAAAGTAACAGTTGGAGGCTCAAAACGACAATAGAGGAAGTAACCGAGAGAACAAAACGTTGGAGCAGAGAAGAGGTAGCTGAGTGGCGACGGCAGCAGAGGAGCAGCGCAGGCGCTAGCGCTGGCAGCTGCGGCTTCGGCTTGGCGCTGGAGTGCTGGTGCGGCTGAAGGGAGCTGGCGAGACGCAGGTGATTTAGTTCAAAGCACAGTGAAGAGAAGGCAGCCTCCAGTGGAAAGAAAGCAGAAGGTTTTAGGAGGTTGGAGAATTTAATTGTCAAATCAATGAACAATAGAGTGAAGATTTGGGCAGAAATAAATTAAGGACAAAATCAAAGGGATTTTGGCTAGGGACTTTGGACGGGGCTGAAACAATTTTTTTGGAAAACACCCATAAAAAGCTAGACATCCTGAAGCCGGTTTGTAGGTAAAATCGACGCCGATAACCTGGGTTAAGTATTATTTTAATTATTTTGTTGTTTCTTTCTCTCATTAGGAATTGATTGTGTTATCCTATTTTAATTTATTGGGTTTTTGTATGGATAATCGAATTTTCGTTATTATTCGGTTATTTGTGTATGAACCTATTGGGTATTGTGAGTGATGATTTTAATGCGTCCATTGGATTGTTAATTGCAAAACCCATTGCTAGAATTTCGATATAATCCGTAATTGTTATGTTAAAATTCACGTGTGGCGACTAATGATTCGTAATCATTAGGGATAACATGACCTAAGTTAAATGACACATCGTAGGTGGTTGTTGCCTTAATTAATCGATTTTTCTAATTCGTAATGCTACTCCCTAATTAATCTAGAGATCGTATCCTAGGTTGTTAGGTGGTTAGGTTTAATTAATAATCGTATCTTGATTAAACAAAACCTAAGGAAAAACTCGGGTCAATTATTAACTCACGATTAATAGTTACTAGGAGAGGTTAAAGAACAACAAATTAATAAAAATATGCTTAGTCAGAGTGTAGGCCGAGATTGAACCAAAGAACCGGGTTCCTACCGAATTCCCCACATTTATCATTTTTTGCATGTTTTCTTTAATTTTTTTATTAGTTAGTTTTATTTTATTTTTCTTATCCTAAAAAAATCCACCCCCACCATTAAGTGTAAACACCGATTAATTTTATTTCATGTACTTTACACGCACTCTTTGTGGGATCAACCTAGACTTATCACTGCTACAGTAGTAGTCTAGTTAATTAATTTTGACTAGTGTTACGAAGCGCAGTTAAATTTTGGCACTGTTGTTGAGGAGTGCAGTGTTCTAGTTTTTTTTTGTGATTTAATTGGTGTTTTGTATATATTTGTTCGTGATTAATTTCTTTTCTGTTATTTTGTGATCTTTTCATTTTTATTTCATGTTAAAAAATCGATATAGACGGAGGTAATTTCTTTTATAATTCATATTCTCATTCCTATAACAATACTTGGACTGATCAACCTAACTTTTGTTATGGATGGAGTAATCATCATAATTACTTCCATGATAGTTTGTAGGACACACAACAATTCTCGTATAGACTAGAAGCTTCCTATCACAACTCCGGTCCATCTCTAGAAGAATTGATATTGCAATTGCAGGAGAATACTTTACAATTCCAGAAGGATGGAGGGCAATTTCTAGAAAACATTTGGTCCCAAGATCCGGAGAGCCAACTTGGTTCAAATGCATCTTTAGAAGAAATTGTTAACAAACTTATTGCTAATACTTTCCAATTTCAACAGTTTATGCAACAGGAAATGCAACAATTCCTACAAGAGACAAAAGCACAAAAAAGAGGATGGAAAACCTAATAGGTTAGATAGCACTAAGCCTTGATCACCTAGAATCGCAACGAGAAGAGGCGCAGCTGTATCAACCCGAGGTTTATCCAATTGAAATATGTATGGAAAATTTGCAAAGTGATGAGGAGCTTGAGAATTTTAGGGTCAACCCTCAACGAATTATTTCTGTCAAAGAAGTAGAGAAGGAGCTCGAAGCTGAAAAGGACACATCTTTTAGCTCAGAGGTAAGTACTGAGTCCATAATTATTTTTGAAACTAACTCTTTACCTTTACATTACAAATTGGAGGAATTGAACGATGAAGAAAAAGGTGAAGAGACATTTGAAATATTTCCAGAGTGTATGGACTCAGTCAAAATTGAGAAGCTGAGGATAAGGAAGATACTGAAGGAGGATGATGTTCTACTAAGGCCCTATCCGGAACTACCTCATGTAGAGGAGCCACATGTGATACATGAAGATCACAATTTTATCATGTGAGAAGAAAAAGGAGTTGAGCTAACGACCCTAAACAAAAGCGCTTCTTGGGAGGCAACCCAAGGGAAGTAAATTTATTTTCCTTTATATTTCCGCATTACTTTTTATATGCATGTGCGTTTTTGAATTTGTTTGTTTTACTTGTTTTTAAGTTTTCTATCAAAATGAGGAAAAGAATAAAACAAATCAAACAAATATTTTCTCATTTTCTATTGCTTCTAGGATTATATAATCATGATTAGAGTGTGGATTGACTAGACAATTTCATAGCAACTTTAGCATGTACTTTTGCTCTTGTGATTGGTCAATATGCATTATCTTTAGAAGAGTAGTGACTAATGGTAGACAAAGTCGGTAAGATTTTGAATCATATTTGACTGACACATCTATATCAGTCTCATTGCTTTTTGATATTGTGTGACCTTCATGACATGTACGTCCCAATTTTGTGTTGAATTTCTATTTGAGACCGCATTTTTATCACATGCATTAACATAGATATGATTAGGCATTCTTTGTTTTTCATAAGCTACATTGGCTAAATGACCTAACCTATTGACATGTTTTTTTCCTTGACAAACTCCTTTGAGTTTTATACCTTTATTTTTGTATAAATCACATTTTATGTTTTTAAACTTAACCAAATGTCCTACCCAAGTCATAAAGTTAGTGGAACATTTGTGATTGTTGAGTTTGTGGATATACAAAATTCTAAGTTTGGGGGTGTATATATGTGAGGGTTGGTTATAATGTTAGGATGTTATCTTATGTTTTATCATTGAAATTTCCAAGTTGATGTAGTTTATTTCAATTTTTTATGAGGAAAAAAGAAAAAAAGAAAAGAAAATGGAAAAGAGGGAGAAAAAAGAAAAAAAGAAAAAAAGAAAAAATTGTTTACAATAAATTTATGAAGGAAGAATTGCATATGTGTTAAAAAGTTGTTTATGATTTATACATCTTCCTAGATTTGTAATGGTTGAGTCATTTGAGTATGTTGAATATGAGGTAGAGGTTTGCTTGAAAGATTCACTCTTGTGATTTCATTGGGATAAATTGTGTGAGTGATTCCTTCGGATCAGTATATGCTTCATGTGGCCTGTGTGTGAGAGCTAAATGAGGTTGTGAAATGTAATTGCTGCATTTGTCAGAGCTAACGGTACCTAGTTTGTGATGAGTGTTACTTTTGTTTCACTAGCTTTGATGGTTTTTGTGCTACTTAACCCAAATTTGTATCACCTTACCCTTTCCCACATTACAACCTTGAAAAGTCCTTTGATTCATGATTTTGTATGTGAACATTAGTGGTGGAGAAATGAAATAATATGCAAAGTTATGGATTGTAATGATCATGAATGGTATTGAGTGTAACCATGGATATATTTTAGTTAAACACATTTTCCGAGTCTACCATTAGATTGCTTAGTTTTTGAAGATATTGAAGGTTGATTGATCATGAGTAAAAGCTTGGGATGTTGATTTCTTGCTATGATTTTTGAGAGTTATTCATCTTTGTTTATGATTATATAGTCTTGGAAAATTATGGAAATTGAGTTGATGTTTTGGGTTAATGAGCTTAATTTTAATGTTTTGCCTGAGGACTGGTAAAAGCTAAGTGTGGGGGTAGCGTTGTAATGCTAGTCACCCCTTTTTTGATGATTCATCACACTGACTTTGCCACATCACCCAAGATCTTCATCGAAAGGTGAAGGTTAGCCAAGTTCTGAGCCAATTCGTGTATAGTCTGACCAATAGCACCCATGGTCTAATCGGTTTGTCTATGGTCCACCATTTGAGCACCATTTCATCCTTAGTCCCACTAAAGATATCATAGGTAAATCTGACTCGCCCTAGCAACTAAGCCAATTAATGCCCCACGGTCTGTCAAAGCTAACAACAACTCAAACCATGCTTGACCTTACTTAGTTAAGTTACCTTGGTTCCATTTGGCATGCCTTCTTAATGCCTAATTTATGCTAGACGTTGGCCAAAGCTCACCAATGACTAATAGAAAGGGTCATGCAATGTTAAAGGACTAACAAATCACCCCCACTAGATGAACTCGACGCCCTCGTCGGAATAAATTGAAGGTAGTCATTTACCTGGACTTTGAATTGCTACAAGGTTGTGTCTTCTCCCAAGTAGCTTTCGAGAATGGTTTATTCTCTATTGAGTCAAGAACTTTGTCCTTCAATTCTTCTTATGTTGCCCCAATATTTGATGATCTAAAATCTTCTTAATTTTCTCATCGAATTGCATCCTTACCACCGGTGAAGCTCTTTTTAATTGACTCCTTTTAAGATCTATTGAATCCTTATAATATGGTTTAAGGAAACTAACAACAAAAGTAAGATGTACCTTTAAATGCTAGGGTAACTTGAGGCAATAAGCTACATTTCTCATCTTTCAAGGATTTCGAATGGCCCATCATACGTTGGCACCAACCCTCGATGCACCTGCTGTAGTAAGTTTGAGAAATACCTTATCCTCGATGTCAAAATCAAGCGGTCTTCTCCTTTGATCCGCATATTTCTTCATCTGTTTGGAAGCTTTATAAAGACTGTCTTTTGCTTCATCCAACAATTCTTATTTTTCCTTCGCAAAACGATAAGCAGTTGGACACTTTCCTCCCGAAATTTTTTGATCTATTTAGAGAGGAGTGAGTGGTTATTGTCCCAAAATAACTTTAAACGGGTTTTTTTTCGTTGTCAAGGATCTATGCAAGTTATAACAACATTGTGCAACATCAAGTAAACTTAGACAATTTTGTTGACTTGCACTTACATAATACTACAAGTATTCCTCCAATAAGTCATTAATTCTTTCCGTTTGACCATCTGTTTATGGGTGATTTGTAGTTAAAATTTTCAATTCACACCACATCATATTGAAGAGAGATGTCTAAAATCGGAGAGTAAAATGGGTATCTTGGCCACTTACTATGTCCATCAAAACCCCAAAGTGCTTCACCATATTTTTTTAGGAAAGCTCCACAGCAACATCCGAGGGACACAAAGCTAAAATTGGCATAAAGATCGCATACTTGAAGAACCTATTAACTACCACCATGATTGAAGCCATGTCGTCCACCTTTGGGAAACCTCCAGTGAAGTCCATCGAAATTAACATCCGTTCAACTTCTGAGAAGTACCTTATCCCCAATGTCAAAATCAAGTGGTCTTCTCCTTTGATCCGCATATTTCTTCATCTGTTTGGAAGCTTTATGAAGACTGTCTCTTGCTTCATCTAACAATTCTTATTTTTCCTTTACAAAATGATAAGCAACTAGACACTATCTTCCTGACATTTTTTGAGCTATTTAGAGAGGAGTGAGTGGTTATTATCCCAAAACAACTTTAAAAGGACTTTTTTTTGTTGTCAAGGATCTATGCAAGTTATAACAAAATTGTGCAGTATAAAGTAAACTTAGCCAATTTTGTTGACTTGTATTTACATAATGTTGCAAGTATTCCTCCAGTAAGTCATTGATTCTTTCCGTTTGACCATCTACTTATGGGTGATTTGCAATTGAAAATTTCAATTCACACCCCATCATGTTGAAGAGAGTCGTCTAAAATTGACGATTAAACTAGGCATCTTGGTCACTTACTATATCTGTCAGAACCCCAAAGTGCTTTACCACATTTTTGTAAAAAAGCTCCACAACAACATCTGAGGGGCACGACACTAAAATTATTAGCACAAAGATCGCATACTTAAAGAACCTATCAACCACCACCATGATTGAAGTCATGCCGTCCACCTTTGGGAAACCTTTAGTGAAGTCTATTGAAACTGACATCCACGGTTTTATTAGAATTGGCAAGTGCTGCAACAAACTTGCCTCCTTCTTTTTCTTAGGTTTATCCAATTGAAAAATAAGGCAAGTTTTGACATATACCTAAATGTCATTCTCTATCTTTGGCCAATAGTAATATCGAGAAAGGAGCGTTAACATCTTTTCAACTTTGAGGTGACCAGTCTACTATGAATCATACATCTCCTTCATTAATTGCTTCCGTAAGGAACTAAAACTTGATGCGTACAATCGATTATTCTTCGTCATGAGCAACCTCTCATCATCAAGAAAAAATTGTCACACAACACCCTCCCTTACTTGCTTTACAATTTGACCATAAGTGTTGTCAATTGAAGCTACTAGTTTAATTTTCTCTAACAGGTTTGATTTGACTTGAGTGATCATATATAAAGCTGTAAATACTTCCTTTTGGCTTAATGCATTAGCCACATTGATGTGTTTTCCCGATTTATGCTCCTATACGAAGTCATATTCGGCAAGAAACTCTTGCCATCGGGCTTGCCTTATAGATAACTTCTTTTGGGTCCTGAGAAAGGTATTAGCAGCATTATTAGTATGAATAACAAACTTGGTACCCAATAAATAAACCCGCCAAGCTTCAAGGCAATGTATTATTGCTAGTATCTCCTTCTCATCTGTCGAGTATCGTTGTTTGACACCATTAAGCTTACAAATTTCAAATGCCACTGGATGTCCTTTCTACACCAAGACTCTGCCAATATCTTTGTCTGAAGCATCTGTGTGCACCTCGAAAGGGAGATCAAAGTCGGGTAACTTCAACATCGGTTCAGTTAAAATGGCAGTCTTCAACTTCTCGAAGGCTTCTTAGCATGCCTCTGACCAGCGCCACTTTTGTTTCTTCTTCAATAAATCCGTCAAAGGTGCTGCCTTCTTCAAATATCCCACAATGAATTGACGATAGTAGTTCGCTAAGCTGAGAAAGCTTCTAAGTTCCTTCACCATCTTTAGAACTTGCTAATCAACAATTGCTTGTACCTTTTTAGGATTCATTCACACCTGGCCCTTGCTCACTAAGTGTCCTAATAACTTTATATCTGATTGTGCAAATTCACTATTCTCCAACTTTACAAAAAGTTTATGTTGTCGCAATTGCTCAAACACCTTCCACAAGTGTTGTATATGCTCTCCCATGTTAGTGCTATAGACCACAATATCGTCTAAATAGATCTCCACAAAATTATGCAAAAGGTTGTACAACACATCATTCATCATATTGCAAAAAGTAGCAGGGGGCATTAGTCAAGCCAAATGACATAACTAAAAATTCATACAAGCCATACCAAGTTACACAAGTTGTCTTTTGCTTGTCACCTCAACAATTCGCACTTTCCAATACCCACTCTACAAGTCTACCTTTGTGGACATTGTAGCCCTTGATAATCTATCCATCAAGTCTTGAATTAAAGGAATGGGAAATTTATTTTTAATAGTCACCTTGTTTAAAGCTTGATAGTCAACACAAATCTTTAGGGCTCCATCTTTCTTCTTTTGGAACAAAATTGGAGCTCCATAAGGGGTTTTGGATAGTTGGATGTATCCTGCTTCCAAAAATTCATCAAGTTGCTTCCGTAGTTCCACCAACTATATCGTGATATTCTATAAGGGGTGCGGGCAGGAGGTATTACATCTGGCACTAGTTCGATCTAATGATCAACTTCACAATGAGAAGGGAGAGTTTTTGGTAACTCCTTTGGCACCACATCATTGAGTTCCCTCAATACTTTTTCCACTGCATCTAAGACTTCTATCACGTGGTCCTCTGTAATTTCCCATATGGCTGCAAGGTATGTCTCCATGCCTTTCTTAAGGCCCTTCTTAATACTTATGGTAGAAATATAAGCTATAATTGCTATTTTGTCCACAGTTCCATAGCTAAACCTACAACAATTGATGTAGCATGAATTTTGATCATTCATAAACATTATACCTCTAAGATGTGGATATAGCACCGCCTTTTCCATCTTAAGAAAGTTAATGCCCAAAATCAAATCAAAATTCTCGAGAGGTATCACCAATATGTTGAACTTCCCATGCCAACTTTCTATACTCAAAGTAACATTGTATGCAATCCCTACCACAGCTTATGCTTTCGCAGTAGGAGTTTTTATTTTTGTAGGGTCTTACTAATCTTCAACCCCAATTTTTGTACCAGCCATTCTACAATAAAGGAATGAGTGGCACCCATGTCCATCTCCCATTTACCTGTATCTTTACTTATATAAGGCATTTAAATGGGTTTAGTTCTGTACTAACCGTATTAAGTAAGCAGATAGGATTTAACCCAACTTCTGAGTGATTGGCATCCGCGTCTACTATTAAAGCATTCAACTTCTCCTTTCTTAGGTAGTCACAAAGATAGTGAGGGCTACTACATAAGAAACAATCACAATTTTTCTTAGAATATTTCTCACCTTGTTTTGGTTACCTAGTTTGCTTGAACTTCCCTTTATGATCATTTTACCTTTCTTGGTTTTTCTTCTTGTTTCCTATACTCTTCTCTTGGTAGTGCCTTTCAATTTTTGAGAAGAGGAAGAGGCCTCGGCTTCCTTTGGCATTATAAAATCTACCAAAACATTCGTAGCTACAATCGCACCCATAACATCCTTGACAGTTTGCATTTACAACTCCATTTGTGCCCAAGGTTGTAATCCCAATATGAAGTTGAATAACTTGTCCTCATCTAACATTTTCTCAATATCAAACATTAAGGAACTAAATTTCTTAACATAATCCTTTACCAAACCATCATGCTTCAATTGCTTCAGCGCTTCCTTTGCAAACTAAACGGTATTATTTGGAAGGAATTGATCCTTTAGCTCCTTTTTTATCCTCTCCTATGTATCAATAAGAGGACAACCAACATTAATTTCGACAGAGGTTCGAGTTCTCCACTACAATTTTGCATTTCTGTCAAGATGCATTGTCGAAACGTTCACCTTTTCCACATCTGACACCTTAATAACTGCAAAATAGTGTTCCAAATCCCACTAAAAATTTTTAAGTTCTTTAGCATTCCAAATGCCTTAAAAAACTTTTGGCTCACGCACCTTTAATATGGTGCTTTGAACATGTCCTGCATCTGTAGAGGCAATTGCATATCTGAGGGCAATCATCTCAAAATTGGCATTCTTTGGTGCTTTATTGAATTCAACCACTTGATTTCATAATGCTTGGGATTGCCCCTTTAAGGCTTCAAAATGTGATGCGTAAGACAAGACTTCTTCTTCACCCGTAGGTATAGGATCAATGAGTACTTCCACCCTTGTGACACTCTCAATCAGATTGCTATCACCTGGCATTGGCTCTGATACTAACTTTTACACAGACTTTACAAAAAACTCGAGCTCATAAAATGCACCAAAGTTTAAGTACGGCAGTTGAACTTTCTCAATTCAACTTAACTTTAACAAATCCCTTTTGTTTAAGGTGTTTCTCACAAAGGCAAAGTAAACCCATGAAATTCACCGAGCCATCATATTAGAATGGAAAACAATAAGAAGAGAAATATGCACATCTCTAATGAATGAAGCTATGCCCAAATGAGCTATTTATAGGCATTTGGGGACTTTTTGGGCAAGAATACAAGAAAGTTGGCACAATGCCACTAACTTAGTTGATGGTTCACATCCCTAACCACTAGGTGCTACTTTAGTGGGTGGTTTACATAACATACCACTATTCCACTCCTAAATCAAATCAACATGTTGTAAACTGTTTACAAGACACCTTATTCATATTCTTTGCCATGTCATCCTACTTCTTTGATGATTCATCCCAATAACTTTGCCAAATCACCCATGATCTTTATCAAAAGTAAAAGGTTTGCCAAGTTTTGAGCCAATTAACATATGGTCCAACCAATAAGCTCCCATGGTCTAATTCATTCTTTCATGGTCCACCATTTGAGCACCATTTCATCCTTAGTCCCACCAAAGACATCTTAGGTAAGTCCAACTCGCCCAGCCACTAGGCCAATCAACACCCCACGGTTCATCAAAGCTAATCGCAACTTAAACCATGCTTGATCTTACTTGGTTAAGTTACCTTGGTTCCTTTAGCATACCTTCCTCATGCTTAATATATACTAGATGTTGGCCAAGACTTGTCATGTAATGTTAAGGAACTAACACCAATCCATATAAGCTTATCGTAATTGCATGATTTAAAGTTTAATATGAATATTGCTCTGGAAATTAATTGACTAAAAAAGTCATTTGCATGCTAAAAAACCGAAGGGGGTAGTAGTTTCATAAACTTTCCAATTTTTATCATGGACGTCTCTAGCACAAACAAAAACAAAAGCAATTAAAACGAAATAATAAAAATCATTAGAAATGTGGTAACGCAGTTCGAAACACTTTGCCTACATCTGCGGGCCCCTCACCCAACTTAATACTTTCACTGAAATACAATAGATTTACCCAAGGCTGTACTGAGCCGAGACTACTCAACCCTTGACATTATCTCTTAAACTCACTTCTTGTGAAAGAACTTTACACCTAAAGTACAACCGCCTCGTATTAACCTCAACAGATGATTCTTCTAAACTACTTTTAATTAAACGACAATTAATAAAAATAACTCAAGTGATTAACCAACTAAAAACAAAACAATAATACACTTAAGATAAAGGAGAAGAACAACTTTCTGAAAGGTCTAGCTCCACTGAGATAAATCTAGAAGTTGTTGCAACAACAATAGGCTGATTCATATAAATACCAACACGAAGCCAAAATTGCACAATTATCAAACAACATACAACAGAATGTGCACGGAGTCCTCAAATATCTTTTCATCGAAATCCATTTCGATAGTTGAAGGTTTAGCGTAAGTGACTCCCAATAGTATGCTATTCCAATGATTCAATAACAAAATAAGAATGCCAAGGTTCTTCACTCACGCAAATTGTCCAGCTTCAACAACTCCAATTAAACCATATGAGAGACTGTAAGTGAACTACCTATATGTAAACGCCACACCAACAGCTCAACGTGAACATACGCTACACCAACAACTCAACATCTATTCATGGCCTCCACATTGTCGTTTGAAAAACAAAGGAAAGGTGAAAAATTCTGATATTGTTTTTCCTAATTCAATCAACGCCCATTACCCACTTAATACCACTCACATACCAAATTCAAATTCCCTTCTGCTATGTCATAGAGATATACATGAAATTCACTTCTGCTGTGTCATAGAGACATACACGACTCTAACTCACAAAAGCCCTTAACCCACACACATGAAAAATTCCAGCAACGTATGCAGATCAATCATCAGCTAAGTCACAGAAAAACACCAATAGGAAGCAACCACAACTCCTATATAACCCATCGACCACATCTCTTCTTAAGATACACATTTATTCAATATAGGATACTATAACATCTAGAACATTATCCAAAATAACTTTTTGAATCCAAGTCAACCAAGGATTATTGGTTAGCTATCAACATCCAATTAATATCTTATAGGTCCAATTAATAAAGAATGTCAAAACTAATTACTTAGATATATAACATATATCCTAACAATCTCCCCCTTTTTGATATTATTTGTCACAAATATGAAACTCCCCCTAAATAACATAATTGGAAATATAAGTATCAATTTCACAATTCATATGACAAATACTCCCCTCTAATCAAACATCAAGTTCTATAGAATATCAAGTTTATCTAATCATCTAAATTCCTTCCCCTTAGAACAAAAAAATGCCAAAAAGCATGACAAATAGTCACGCATATATCTTGAAATCTCCCCCTGAATGGAACAGTCACCAAAAACTATTTGAAGTCTTTCCCCTGGGACAAAACAGTATCAAAACGCATAATCATAATAATCAACAATAGGTGTAGCGGAAGAATCATAAGCACGCCAAGATGACAATTTACGACCATTCAAAACATATGCCAACATATCATTACTTACTTCAATTCCATCTTCATAAGACTGATCAAATTCATAAACCTAAGCAATTAAACATGAGTGTTGCCAGTGTAGTGTGTGAGAGAGAGATACCCGAGAGAGAGACCCACACTGATGAGAGAGTTGAAGAGTCTTCGGTGGAGCCAAATAGAAGTCACAATACAAACTACTAAAAAGATGGAACGACAATGACAACATAAAAACTAAAGAATTAAAGAAGACAAATCTTTTTTTTTACGTTTCGTTTTTTAAATAACATAAAAAATACTTCAAAAATGTAAAGTACACAGTCCCTGTGCCCTTCAAAGAAATTCAAACTTGGCCTTATTCATCGTCATATTATCATTGTCATATGTTTCTTCTTCTTAAGTAACTATCTTGTCCTTCATCTCACCAGTTTCTTTAAAAGTAGTAACTAACTGTGAATCTAGACAATTTCTTATTTTTCCTTCACAATGTCTTTGTGCCTGTAATTGACCCTTTCTAATCTAAGTGTGCTTTGGTATCATGGGATGCTGCTGGAAATTTAATAGGGTGTGTTTAGATTTTTAGTTTTGACCCCTTTGAAACATCATTTGTAACATCTTATAGCATCTTGGCCTTATATGCTCGATAACTATAAAAAAAATGATACGTGGGTACAAATCTTAGTTTCTTGCCCAATGTTTCTTCTTCTCGAACAAATATGGTCATATCATTTTTCTCTTTATTCACTTTAAAGCACTCACCCTTATAGCCAATGCCTTGAAGACCCCCTTTTAACCTTACCAATTTTCATTAACTTTTTTTTATTTTTCTGTGCCTCCATTCAACATTCTTAATTCTTTTTCGGTACTTACTAATTTCATTCTAGCTTTACCAAGCTCATCTTATGTAGACGACAACTTCTTCTCTAGATCTTGAATGATGTTCTTCAGGGAAGTGTTTTCCTCCTTCAACTTCTCATTTTTCATACATGTTTAGACCCATTTACCATACATTAACTCATAGGCTTCATAAATACCTTCCTTTTTATCATCTAAAGTATTGCCATCACAGTCATAATCTGAGATTGAGCTTTGAGTTGAATCGCCTGCGTTTTTCTCAAAATTTACTGATTACTCACTTTTTCGTCCTCAGTTACTTCCTTCTCGGTTTCTATTAAATAAGTAATTGGACTTTTAATGTACAAAGTAACTAACGCAACACTATTCACAGCTTCTTCTTCACTTCTGAATTCGTTATCACTCCAAGTGTTAGTATAGGATTTCCCTTTTCTCTTTTTCAAGATGTTAGCACACTCCGCTTGAACATGTCTGAAGCTTTGACACTCATGACATTGAATTCCCTTTACTTTTCTTTCTCCCTTTTGAGTTTTGGCTTGTTATTTGATGAACTCCTGTCGTTTTGCCTAAACTCAGGTCTGTTCTCTTTCACTCTCTTCAACCACTTACTAAACTCTCATGTTAATAGTTCCATATCCTCATTCTCGTCGAATCCATCTTCTACATCATTCATACCTTTTCCAGTTTCAACCTGTAATGCCAATCCTTTGCTTCTTTCTTATTTACCCTTTAAAAGATTCATTTCGAAATTTGTAAGAATTCCAATTACCTTCTCCAACTACAAGTCATTGATGTCATGAGCCTCCTCGATTACTGCAATTTTCGGAATAAATCTTGAAGGTAGTGATCTCAATGTCTTCTTGACTAGTTTTAGATTGGAATATTTCTTCCCGAGTTAATGTGCCTGATTCGCTATATCTCGCAATCTTTCATGAAAGTATCCAATAGCCTTATTTTCATTCGTCTTCAGTTCTTCAAACTTTACAGTTAACATATGAAGTTTTGACGCTATCATAGATTTGGACCCTTCAGGAATAGTCTTCAAAGTATCCAATGCTTCTTTAGCCGATTCACAAGTTGATATCATTGAGAAGCATCCTTCATCAACAGCACTGAAAATTGTGTGCAATGCTTGTGAGTTTCCAGGTGCACTTTCTTCTTTGACTCTTGTCCATTCAACTAGATTTTTTGAACTGCTTCTCCTTTACCATCAGTAATCATCGGATGCATCCACCCATGTACCACCGAATGCCAAGTTTTTGAGTCCTGAGCTTGGATGAAGACTTTCATCTGTGATTTCCATGCAGGATAATTGGAACCATCCAATAACGGTGTCCTGATAATTGATGCTCCTTCTCTTATGGCCATAATTGCAAAACCCGAATCTACACCAACTTGATGTATCAACTTCTGAATTAGTGACCTTTCTTTGATACTTGAATAACCAAAGGGTGTAGTAGTTTTGCAAACTTTTTAATTTTTATCGTGGATGTCTCTAGCACAAATGAAAACAAAAGCAATAAAAACAAAATAATAAAAAGCACCAGAAATTTAGTAACGCAGTTTGACACTCCTTACCTACATCTGTAGGCCCCTCACCCAGTTTAATACTTTCACCGAAATAGAATAGATTTACCCAAGGCTTTACTGAGCCGACATCACTCAACCTTTGACAATATTTCTCAATCTCACTTCTCGTGAAAGAATTTCACATTTAATAGTATGACCGACTCGTACTAACCTCAACAGAAAATTTTTCTAAACTACTTTTATTGGAATGAAAATTAGTAAAAATAACTTAAGCGATTAATCAACTAAGAACAAAACAATAATACACTTGAGATAAAAGAGATAAAATTTTTTTTGAAGGGTTCAGCTCCACTGAAATAAATCTGGAAGTCGTCACAACAACAATGGACTGATTCCCATAAACACCAACACGAAGCCACAGTTGCACAATTAACAAATGACACACAACAGGACGTGCACGGAGTCCTCAAATATCTTCTAGTCAAAAGCCATTTCTATAGATGAAGGTTTAGTGTAAGTGAATCCCAATAGCATGCTATTCCAATGGTTCAATAACAAAACAAGAATCCTAAGGTTCTTCACCGACGCAAATTGTCCAGCTTCAACAACTCCAATTAAACTATATAAGACACTGTAAGTGAACGTTACCTGTACCTGAACGGTACACTAATAGAAGTTGACACTACCTGTACGTAAACGCTATGCCAACAGCTCAATATGAACGTACGGTATACCAACAACTCAATACCTGTTCATGGCCTCCACTTCGTCGTTTGAAAAACAAAGGAAAGATGAAAAAATCTTATATTTTTTCCCTAATTCAATTAACGCCCACTACCCACTTAATACAACTCACACATCAAATTAAAATTCCCTTCTACTACATCATAGAGACATACACGAAATTCATTTTTGTTGTGTCATAGAGACATACACGACTCTAACTCACAAAAGCTCTTGACCCACACACATGAAAAATTCCAGCAACGTACGCAGATCAATCATCAACTAAGTCACAGAAAAACACCAATAGGAAGCAACCACAACTCCTACATAACCCATCGACTACACCTCTTCTTAAGATACACATCTATTCAAAATAGGATTCTATAACATTTAGAGCATTATCCAAAATAGCTTTTTGATTCCAAGTCAAACAAGGATTATTGGTTAGCTATTATCATCCAATTAATATCTTATAGGTCCAATTAATAAAGAATGCCAAAACTAATTACTTAGATATATAACATATATCCTAACACATGCAATAGACTCAACTTCGTGGAAGTCGTGCAAGTATGTTCCGAGCACACAAGTAGTAATTAAGCACAAACATTGAGAAATATGATGTTTTATGTAAAATCATGTTAGGCACAAATCTCAAATGCATTGAACATCATTTATTAATATCCATATGAAGTTCCCTGTGTAATTGGTTGGCAAGACATATGAGATTAAATATGATATGTAAAACTTTATTCAACAATTATTATGTGTCTAAATTTAAGTCTATTGTGGCATACTAACGCCGAGTTAGATATGAAAAATTAAAAGTTCAAGTATTCAATTATTACTTTTTAAGGTTAGGATTATAATTGTAAAATTTAGTAAGTTTGAGATTTTTTTTGTACTTAACCCTTTTAATTTTCTAAACCAGTCCCTTTCTTGATAAAAGCACACATTAACGTATTAACATCACTTTATGTAACCCTCCTCATGGGCTCTTGCCCAAGTTCAGATGCACTGTGTAAGATTGATGGTCTAATTTCATATGTAGTTAGCTATATCAATCTTTTCCCTGGACAAGAAGAGAAGTTTACACACTTTTGGCTTTAACGGTAACAAATGACAATATTAATATCTCTTAATATGTGACCGTACGAATTTATTTTAAAGAAAGTTACATATTCGAACTTCAATCAAAATAATGGATAATTAATAATTTATTATTCGAAGTAGAGGTGAGAATCATTCGTATACTTTCTTGAATTGATGATATTTTGTGAACATGTTAGTCCTAGAAGATCGGCATGATGAACAATAATATGAAGAACTGGACATTCAAAGATTGAATATGGCTGATTCTTGGTAGCTAGAGGTGTTGAAATATTTGAGGCTTGACTATAGAGATTTGATTGATATTCTCTGTAAATAAGGAAACCATAAAATTAGGATCATGATTGTAGGACCTTAATTGTAGCTGTCATTTCTTCTTTTTTATACTCCTGTACACCATACGTTTCTACTATTCAACGAGAAGAAAAATCTCTCTTTTCTACTTATTTTCTTCTTAGTATCAGAGCCATTGCTTTGGACTTAGGACCATGAGCAAAGTTGAAGCTTCTGGAACTAAGTCCTTTCCTATCATTGTTCAATCTGAAAATTCATCCTTCAATCCCAGGATTATTCTCAATGAAACAAATTATGATATGCGGAAAAAGAAAAACTTGCATCATCCGAGGAGATCCTCCCACTGAAAAAGACGATGGCTATGAAAGATGGTATACAGATAATCAAAAAGTGAAGAGATAGCTGTCGATGTCCATGTCCCCTGAAATTATGAAGCGATTTTTTCGCTTGCCCACAGCTCAAGATATTTGAAAGGCTCTATCAAAAGCCTTTTACGATGGAGTTGATGAACTGCAGGCTTTTTCCTTGAATCAAAGAGCCTTCTCTACTAAAAAGAATGGTAGATCACTCTCTGCTTTCTATGGAGAATTAGTTGAAATTTTCAGTGAGTTGGATCATCGTGATAGGGTGATTATGAAAAGCGAGAAAGATGTTGAATCTTATCGAAAATCAATCTAGCGACTAAGGGTGCACATTTTCCTCACTGGGTTAGATGATGAGTTCGAACAAGTTTGTGGGGACATATTGAGGAAGGAATCAGTTCCTAAAATTGAAGAATGTTACTCATGGGTCCGTCGAGAATCTGTTCAAATTGCAAAAATGACTACAGAACTGGAAAAAATTAAAGCTTCAGCCATGGTGAGTAAAAATAAATTGAATCCAAACTGGTCTTCTCGGAAACAAACAAAGTCTAAAACTCCTATAGGGGTAACAAATCTACCTTTAAATGCACCCATTTTGATCAGCCTGGTCATACAAAAGACTGCTGTTTTGAATTTTTTGGGTACCCTGAATTGTGGGATCATAATCAGGATCCACTGAAAAGGCAATCAAACAAAGCCTCTGTTGCTACAGTAGCATAAATAAAGAAGAAGGAAGATGCTATTGGAGAACCATCGGCTTTAGTCACTACAGGAGGTAACAGTGGTAAGGCCTTAAATTCTTATGTACCTATTAATAATAATACATGGATAATTGATTCCGGTGTCACAGACCATATGATATTTGATTCTAGGCAAGGACTAACCCTTAAATCCTCCTCAAAAAAATTTATTTCCACTGCTAATGGTTCCTTTGCCCTTGTCATTGGGGAAGTGTCGTTATCTCTTAGCAATGATTTACATTTAGACTCTGTTTTAGTTGTTCCAACATTAGATTATAACCTTTTGTTAGTCTCTTAAATCACTAATGCTTTATCGTGTATTGTGATTTTTTGGCCTGAATGTTGTGTGTTTACGGACATCAAAACGAAGCGGACGATTGGTTATGGTACTAAATGGGAGAAACTGTATTACCTAGATCTCGAGGCTCATAGCTCAAATAAATTGGTGCAAGCACTAACGGTAGACAATCCTGAAAAAAAGGGAAGAGATATCATGTTTGGTTATGGCATCGACGCTTAGGGCGTCCTTCTTTTAGCCACCTTAAAAAACTATTTCCTAGTTTGTTTACAAAACTTGATGTTTTTAGTTTTCGATGTGAAGTATGTGAACTTGCAAAAAGTCATCGTGCATCATTTCCATCTAGCATGAATAAAAGTGTGACCCATTTTATGGTTATACATTATGATGTTTGGGGTCCGTCCAAGGTAGCCATTTTAGGTGGATCACGATGGTTTTTGACTTTTACTGATGATTATATCATGATGACTTGGGTGTGCTTGATGAAGTCTAAAATTGAGGTAAGTGCATTGTTTCAAAACTTTCATAAAATAATTTCTACTCAGTACAATGCACAAGTAAAGGTGTTACGTAGTGATAATAGATGTGAATATTTGAGTCATAAATTTCAACAATACTTAAGAATACAAGGAATCCTTCATCAAACTACTTGTCCTAACACACCTCAACAAAATGAGGTTACTTGAGCCTTATTGATAGAATCCTATATGCCATTGTCCTATTAGGGAGAAGCACTTACCACTGCAGCATATTTGATCAATTGGGTGCCATCTAGTACTATTGACTTTGAAACTCCTTCTCAAGCTCTTACTAAAATGGGGATGGCACCAATAGTCCCAAGTTTGACTCCTTATGTTTTTGGGTGTATAGCATATATACACTTTGATAAGCAGCATCGTAGTCAACTAGAACCTCGAGCCTTATGATGTGTCTTTTTTGGATATGCTACTCATCAAAAGGGGTACCGATGCTATCACCCTCCCACTCAAAAGATGCTTGTTACAATGGATGTAGTTTTTCATGAAGACTATATGTATTTTTCTCTGGATTCAGATCTTTAGGGGAGAGCAAAGAGGAAGTTTTGACTCTAGAATATAAACAAATACCTAAAGTAATTCCTGAAGTTCCCTGCCCATCTAAAGAAGTGAGCCAAGATGTGGATGAAGATCAAGATTTGAAAGGAAATGTGGATTCATTTGAACTTCAGGAGTTAGATGGTGATGCACCACATTCAATTGATATAGTACAAGCAACAAAAGTACCAAACCAATCGTCAGTCGAGGATGTCTTTGAACCAGCCAAAATACAACTACCATCATGACATAATAGAGGTATTCCTAAATTTACATATGTACTTGAAATTTCTAGTAAGGTTAAATATCCATGAGCCATTATGTGTCTAACCATCGATTATCAGGATCAAACCAATCATTTGTAAATCAATTTTCCACTGTATCTATTCCTAATGGTGTGCAGGAAGCCTTAGGTGATCCTAGATGAAAAGGAGCCATGAATGAGGAAATGAAATCTTTGATTAAAAATAATACTTGGGAATTTGTTGACTATCCACTTGGAAAGAAAACAATTGGATGTCGATGGGTATATGTTGTCAAATTCAAAGTTGATAGTACGATTGAGCGACTTAAAGCAAGGTTGGTGGCTAAGGGATACACATAAACTTATGGGATTGACTATACTAAAACTTTTGCACCAGTGGCTAAAATTAACACAGTTTGAGTTTTGTTATCCCTGATTGCAAACTTCGATTGACCATTGCAACAATTTGACCTGAAAAATGCTTTTCTACATGGAGAATTATCAGAAGAAGTTTATATGGATCTTCCTCCAGGATGCACGATACCTGAAGCATATCCTAAAAAGATGTGCAAATTAAAGAAATCATTGTATGGGCTGAAACAATCTCCAAGAACTTGGTTTGGAAGATTCACGAAGTCTATGAAGGCATTTGGTTACACTCAAAGACATGCAGTTCACACTTTATTCATAAAGAAACGATCAGTCAAATTCACTGCACTTATTTTATATGTTGATGACATAGTGGTGATCGGAAATGATCCTGAAGAAAGGAAAGCACTTCAAGACTACTTATCGAAGGAATTTGAAATGACGGGCCTTGGCCTTTTGAAGTTCTTCCTCGGAATTGAAGTTTCATGATCAACTAAAGGAATTTTCTTGTCTTAAAGGAAATATAATTTAGATCTATTAAAGGAAACGGGTATGTCAGCTTGTCATCCATCTGATACTCCGATTGAAGAGGGATCGAAGTTATTTGTTGAACCAAATCAAGTTCCAATTGATAAAGGGAGATACCAAAAACTTGTGAGAAGATTGATGTACCGAGCACACACAAGACTTGACCTAGCTTATGCTCTAAGTGTTGTAGGACAATTTATGCATAATCCTGGGGAATAACATTTGAAAGCAGTTGTGCACATTTTAAGGTACTTAAAGTCTACTCCAGGAAAAGGAATTTTGTTCATAAAGAATGAAAATTATCTAAGCATCAAGTCATATACTGATGCGAATTGGGCTGGAGTTGTAGATAATAGGAGATCCACTTCTGGTTATTTTACTTTTGTAGGAGGCAATCTTGTTACTTAGAAAAGTAAGAAACAAAATGTTGTCGCTAGATTATGTGAAGTTTTATGGATCAAACTTCTTTTATTAGACTTGGGTTATCAATCTATACAACCAATTCAACTATTTTGTGATAACAAGGCTGCTTGTGATATTACTCACAATCTAGTGCAACATGATCATACCAAGCATGTGGAAGTTGATAGGTTCTTCATCAAAGAGAAATTGGATGAAAAAATACTAGAGTTGTCGAAGATTAGATCAGAGGATCAATAGGCGGATGTTCTTACCAAGGCAGTATCAAGTTAAAATTTCTCAAAGTTCATTAGAAAGTTGGGCATGTGTGATATCCATGCACCAACTTAGGGGGAGTGTTGAAATATTTAATGCTGGACTGCAGAGATTTGATTGAGATTCTCTATAAATAAGGAAACCATAAAATTAGGATCATGATTGTAGGGCCTTAATTGTAGCTGTCATTTCTTCTTTTTTATACTCCTGTACCACTACAAGAAAAATGTGGATTAGCGATGAAAATTTAGCGACGAAAAATATACCGTTGGAAATTAGTGATAGAAATATGCTTTCCGTCGCTAAAATTGATTAATTTAGCGACGGTACTAATACTCGTTGCTAAATTTGGAGGGAATTCATCGCAGCAAAAATTGTGACGGACATTAGCGACGAAAAAATACATCCATCGGTAATCACTACAAGTTAGCGACGAACAATTACTGACAAAAAAATACCGTCGCTTAATTTGGAGGGAATTCGTCCCGGCAAAATTTGCAATGGACATTAGTGACGAAAAAATATACCATCGCTAAATTTGGAGGGAATTATTGGTGGAATAAAAAAAATTCAATTTACCTACTAAAAATGCCGTCGGTAAATTCAGTCGGTTAATGGATTTAGCGACGAAAATTTTCGTTCCGTCGGTAAAAAGGTGGGAATTATTGGTGGAATAAAAAATTTTTGAGTTTACCTACGGAAATTTATGTCGGTAATTCCGTTGGTAAATTCTTTTTAAATATCAGCTCACCCGACATCTCCCCCCCTCTACGTTTTCTTTTTCCTTCTTCCTGCGTCTTCGTTTTGGTTTTTTTCTCTCCGGTTTCTCTGTTGTGGACTCCTTTTCTACTCATCGGAGTTGTCTTGACCAGCCATTGTCATCGTGTTCTTTGGTGGAGGTATTTTTGCAACTACTGTCATGTGTTTTTCGTATATTGAATGAAAGTTAATTTAGGCATTTAATTACTTTCATTTATTTGTGTATTTTGTGATTGGAAAACAACTTTAAGTTATAAATTGTAGTGATAAATTTCTGATTCTAGCAGTGCGAGGTGAGTTGTAGTTCGCAAAGATTTTATCTTGGGCTCGAACAATTTCTTTGACCAAGTTCAGGGAGCTAACCACGAGACACAGTTTATTACCGAGGCAAAGCTTAGATGGGTCCGTAAATACTAGCCAAACTTCCTTTGTCTCGATGAATGTCTTCGCTAAGAAATAGAAGGTAACCAGAAAAACTGAACATTTTATAAGTAAATTTTAAAAAATAATTTATAGCAAATTTACCGACGGGAAAAAATTCTGTAGATAATTACTGAAGGAAAAAATTCCGTAGGTAATTACCGATGGAAAAAATTTCATTGGTAATTTTCTGACAAAAATTTACCGACCAAACAAAATAACCGTCAGTAAATTTACCGACGATATGCAAAATTTCTGTCGGTAGATTTACCGACAACCATATTTTCGACACTTTTTTCCGTCAATAAATTTTGTCGCTAAATAAGCTTACCAACAAAATTTATATACGTTCCGTCGATAATTTTCGTTGTTAATCTCTATTTTTCTTGTAGTATACACCATACATTTTTACTATTCAACGAAAAGAAAAATCTCTCTTTTCTACTTATTTTCTTCTAGAGGTCCCCAGCCAAATTCAAGATATTAGTGCGACTTTATTCCTTCAGCTGTGATAGAGAATGATTTAATATCCCTACTAGTACCAGATGAAGATCTCTAAAATCATGGAGCTGATTGTGTATGGAAATTCAAGATGAGATGATCTCAAAGATATACGAACTAAATATGAAATTGTCTAAGCGTGGAAATTAGAAGTAATAAGAGGACGGAAATGTATATTTGGTAGGGAAAAAAGAAAGGATGAAGCTAGGCTGCATGCACTGAAATTTGAAATTGAACGTGAGAGATGAGAACATATATGGTCAGTTTAATTAAGAAATAAACAATTATACCTTGTCAGTCTGACGAACTAGACTAGACAGAAAACTTAAAAATTGAACCATAACTTGCAACACTTATACACAGAAGAGAAGCTTTAAAGGGTCCGAAAATAGTAATTGGGATCAAAACAAGGAACCTGGAACCCTAGGCCGAGACCTCCCCGTTTCTCATGTATGTGTTAGGGAGGGAAGAAGGGCACAGCCCTGTCAATTACAGTTCCCACCGTTTGAAAATGCTTGTAGAGGACGCAATCGTGGCAATTTATATATAAGCCTTAAGAAGCTTAATTTCCCACTGTCAGATTGGATATTGGTATTATTCTGCTGACATGTGCTAGAGAGAAAACTGACTTGATCAGTGGAGATTAAATATTTTGGTAAATTTGGTATCTAGGATTACGATGTGTAACTGTTGCGAGTACACTATCTCTCTCTTAATTTCCGCAAAATTGATAAATATCTGAGAACCAACCATTTCCTAGTATCTCTCTTACTCGGTCATTGACGCACTCACACTCTAACTTCTGTCAGTGTTATATATATACCCACTTACACTCTTCAAAACCTCAAAAACTCAAAAGCTTTCTTCTGTGCTTTCTTCTGTTCTTTTTGAGTCTCATCCTTTCGGCTTTTTGTTTTGTTCCAATGGAGTGAACTGTTCTCTATATTCTCTCCAATATTTTAAGTTTCTGGCAGTTGTCGGTTTATACATACAGAACAACCATAGATCACTTTTTCTACCAAGCGGGTCTTTCTCGTTTCACATAACTAGACGTGGTCTATTGAACTTTTTTGAGGTTTCTTTTTTTTTTAATTATTATTTCATATGCTCTCTCTTTTTCTCTCTTTACTTTTGTGTCATGGATGGGATTTTAGGGTTAGGATTGGTTCCCTCCTATAAACAATCTTTTTGATGAGAGATGATTGTGATCATAAGGGTTGAGATCTAAAGTAAGCATCAGTCACTGATTGCGGATGGAGCATCATCAAGATTCACAAACTTTAGTAAGGCTAGTGAGTGGCGATTCTCTTCAATCCAATGGCCCTTTGGGTATGGGAATCCTGATGATGCTGCAGCGGCAATAAATGGCTATTTTAATCTCCTTTTTCTTCAGCTAATGCGTAGGTACAAGCCAGCAATACCTATACCAAGACTTTTTAAAGACGGAGGTGAACTCACAAGAATACCTGAAATGCTTTTATAGTCTGCAATTGACTTTACTGTGACACGGTTATTGGATCTAACATAAGCCGATTATGTTATCACAGGTTAATTTTCGCGATATATGAGTTAGGGTTTTCGGGAGGTCAAATTAAGTTGCACCACTTTTGTGGCCTTGTCATACATATTACATCATGGTCTCAATAATCTGTGTTTACTGGATATATCTTTATTCATTGATGTTTGTTGATGGGTTTTATATGCTTTTTTCTTCTCATCAATATTCCTCAGATGCTATTTCGTACTGCCACAGTGGCATCGCCTGTCCTCGGTAGGTATATGTCTGTACTTTTGGTAGAAGAAAAGACTTGTACCAGGAGAAATCCATTGTCTACTTTAATTTCAAGAATTTCTTTCCCATGTACTACTCTCCATCTCTTATCTTCTTTCTACATGTTATCTGAACAAAGCTCTCAAATCCAGCGGATCATGATTTTGGTATAGTGTGCGTCTCGATTACAGAAGACGTCATACGAAATTTTGGTTTTATTTCTCTACAGATATAATTGCCTGTTTGTTTTATCCTTTGGCCTTTAGAAGATCTGAGGTTTTCATTTGTCATTTTGTGGATTTAGAATTATAGATTTCACAGAACTATGGATATTTTATATGTTTTCTGGTATCTAATTTAGTTTTACAACTGTTTGTTTCCAGGTCTTGGGAAGATTTTTGATTCTATTGGGAGAAAATGCATTTTCCAGAAAGCAGAAGTACAACTCTTTTTTTACGTGCCACCCGTAGGGCATGAATGATTTGTCCTTTATTTGATTTGAGAACATAACATCTTAATTCTTGTAGAAGAAACCATAACATCGCTTATGATCCATGCATGATTCATTGTTTGATTACCGAAGCTCACTTGATTGTTCACTCGATGTTTTTTGAATTAAAAGATTTTATATGCTGCTTATTGATCTCAAACTCATAAAGTTGTTTCCTTTTCTTTGTATTTGTTGAAACTGTGCGAGTTGATCAATCAGTAAGCTGTTTAAATACCAGATAAATGATCAAAATCCGTTAGGAGATTAATATCTGTTGTGGTTTTTGGTCTAAGATTTTCAATTTTGTGATCTGGCAGAATTAGAGGGAGAAAGCATTCATGTTCGTCGACGTTTAATTTATGATAGGATTCAGAAAGCGTAGTTCCTTTTTCTTTCTTCATCTTTGTTTTTATTTGCTATGTAAATGGCTTTGTATTTAATTCGACTTCACTGTTTTCCTGACCAAGAATATGAATCCCTCATTTTGTCAAACTTCATAACATTGGTCCCCTTCAATGATTTCTGTAGAATTCTGTAAATCATCCTTTAATTCTCTTCCATCTTTGCCGTTTCAGCTCAGATCAAATTTACTGGTACGGTACCCTTCAGCTCTTACCGTTAAATGTCTCACTGATTTGTGGAAATTCTTCCATATCTTTATGTTTCCTGTACTGGGTTGAAACCTTACCTCGGATTGCTCTTGTTGTAACGATCTTATCTAACCTTGAAGGGACCTTTACTTGAGGTGACAGCCATTCTTGCAAGTGAAAATAAAACGAAATTCTGGGAATGGCAAATGACATTAGACTGATATTTTTCTCCACGCAGACTACTTGAAAGACAACGGCTCTTGTTTATACATTTTTACAAGTTGAGTGTTGCAGTGAGCGAGGATTTAATGATTTTTCTTACACCAGAAAGAAACAATGCTTTATTGAAGATCAATGCTTTAGTTGTGGCGGCGAGGAAAGATCACACAACGAATTATCTGGAGTTGTTGCGATTATGCATGGCTTGCATCTCATACTAGGACAAGTGTTGGTTATGTTCTAATAACAAAACCTTAATGGATTTCTCAAAAAAAACAAAACCTTAATGCAAAGAAAACATTGGACAATGTTATGTTCCACTTTTACCTGTCACAACAGTTTGCTGGCAATCTTAAACTGCAATGAATCTCAGTTTGACAACATTGGAGACCTTGCCTACTTGAACTTCGTAAAATAACATATATGGGATTTCAAGGCTCTGGTTTACCTTAATGTCTTGTGGCCACAGTCTGGTGACAGTTTATAGATGGCTCCACTCTCCGTCTAAAGGATTTCCGGTGGATAAAAATTTAATTTATGGCTATGCTGGATTTTTTTCAACATGAATTGTTTACTTGGGTCATTGAACCAACACGATTTCTTCCGGAAAGATATCTCCTTCCCTTACTAATTCATAGTGCATTTTCATGTTGAAGAAGGTATAAACTGTCATATTCGGTATATGTTATTTCTGGATAATTAAACGGATTAAAAATTTTGTGATTTTAGGAATAGGTATGATAATTGATATGGTTAATGACAAAAAGATAAAACAATCCAAAAGATATGTGAAAGGAATGTTTTTACTTCTGTTAGTTTGTTCATCATTTTTTTTTCGATTGCTATCGTCATGTCTTATCTAAAACAATCCAAAAGAGCAGGCATTTCTTGTTTTTTTCGTCTTCATCGTTTTTTTGTTGTTGTCATTGTCACTTTCCACCTCTAATCTGCAACATCAACAAGCAAGTATTTTTTCTGCCTAGAGTTTCTTAGTTCCGTTGATCTCATCATTTTTTTGGGTCACCTTTATCTCCTCCTATTTGGGACACAGCCAAGTAAGCATTTCCGTTTGATATTGTCGGGCCATCCCACCATTATGTTATATCACTTGACTTTTTTGCTTGGTCGGAAAAATTATAATTAAGAATAACTAAAAATATAGTTTAAAATAAATATTTTATTAAAATAAAAATAAAATAATAATGTATGTTAATATATAATAAACTAATAATAAATCTAATAATTTGAACTAAGATTGAATGTAACATAAAATTTAAAATAAAAATAAAAAAATTGTATTTTTATATTATCATTTATTTAAAGACTCGTAAAAGTTGAAGTACGCTTAAAAAAGTTAGTAGAAAGGACTCTAATTTTATTCTAACTTTTTTAAATGTTTTTTAAATATAGATC
>JANKYE010000224.1:35227958-35253092 GCA_032467995.1 Erythroxylum dillonii
ATGTAAGAAATCATATGAATTGAGGTTGAGTGTTGGATGAATTCCAATGGCAAATTGAATTGTTTGAATGAGGTTGTTATAGAGAAAGTGAAGTTAGGAAAAATTGAAAATTTTGCATGAGGATGAAATGTGTATGATGTTTTCCAAGGGAAAACTGTATTGATTTAGATTGAATTGGACCAAGTTGTCTTCATAGAAGTTGTAGTTCGTCTTTTTAGCTTTCCAACGCTATAAAGTTGCAATTTTTTGATATCGGAGTTGAGAGTTATGCTCATTACAAGTTAGGATGTCGTAGAGGACATAATTCTCGAACCATTTGAGTTTATGAAGTGAATCTCGGACTTGAAAGAGTGGATTTTGGCAGGATTATGAATATAGGAGAAGTTAGGATGGATTTAGGACCCTTTGGAGGGGTCTTGGAGGGTGAAAATTTGTTACACCCGAAGGTTACACGGTCTACCTGTGTGATTTCACATGGGTCGTGCATTTTCCAGCGCAGGGACACTATTTCACCCGAAGGTTACACGGCCTGACCGCGTGATTTTACACGGTCTGTGTATTTTGACCCAGAAAATGACAAAATTTTAATTTTTGGTCTTCATTAAAGTTTTATCCCTAGATGTTTACTTTCTAACCGTCCTAAAACGAAGTCAATTCGACACCTATAATGAGAGTTATGGCGTTTGCACCAAAGTATGTTCAATAGGAATCAGGATATGAACATATCGGATTCGTTTGGCCATAACTCCTTTGTCCGACCTCCAATTGAAGAGATTCTTAAGGCGTTAGAATCCTAACATGTTTTTCTACCTCTCCATGAAATTTGATCACATTTGGAGTTAAAATCAAAAAGTTTGATGTGAGATAAGTAAGGGGTCGGTTTGGAAAGCTTGCTCGAACTATGAATACACTTTGGATTTTTAAGCATATCTTGAACTATAGAGCTCCGATTGGGGTGGTTCTTGTTTCTAAATGAACTAGAGACTAAGAGCTACATGTTTGAAGAAGCCAATTGTGATTTTTGTGATTTCTTTATATGGGCTCGCCTTTATGGCTTGAGATGCTATGTGAACAATGCAAACCCGCTCAGGCTTTATGAGGGTTAAATGAATTCGATTTTGGATTGATTGTTGGGCCCTGTTTAAGAAGTAAGCTCGTGCTTTGTAAGGGCTAAATGAATTAACCTTACAGGGTAAGACGTAAATATGTTTCATAATTCCGAAGAGTGTTGGAAATTCAAAAATAATAATAAGGAGTAGCGAAGATCACGTTTCACGATTTCGTAAGGGTTGGGTTCCAGAAACGGGATCCAACATAGTTGGTATCAAAGCAAGGTTGGGTTCTGGAAACGGTGCCCAACATGAGCCATTTTACAAGTTGAAGAACATGCTTGGAATGATTAAACCAAGTTTAAGGGAGAATGTTAGAAATTAAACTTGGATTAATACATGTTTCTAGATTATGAGTTGTAAAGTCTTGTATATGACTTGGTCAAAATACCAAGTCAAATTGTCTTTGAAATAGATAGCTTCATTGAAGCTAACATTATAGTCGATTATTATCGACTTTGCTTCTTTATAGATATGGTCATTTGACCATTACATGTTTTGTGCAAAAATAAAAAAGAAAAGTGAGTGAAAAAAAGGTGTGAAAGCTTTGTAAAGTGGCCAACTTCAACTAGTTATACAGTGGGAAGTATTACTAAAAGTAATGAATCACATACACCCATGAGGGGTATTATGGTCATTATTATTTAAATAACTACCAAAGGTAGTTAAGGTTTTGAATTTAAAAACCAAAGAACAAAAATATAAGGAAGATCTTTTTAACAAAAATTTTGGATAAGGAGATCTGCAGTAAAGCTTTCTTTAACCGATGGAACTACGACAATAATCCAAGTATGTGATTTTTGTTTTTTATATACATATGCAAAGATCATGTTTAACTTGATCTATGTGATTATGTTCTATCTTGATTATTCCAACATTGGCATCAGAGTAGGTAATTTTTTATTTTATATGCACGCTAAAATCAAGATGTCGTAAATCTGTGTTAAAATTTGGCTATTGATCATTTGTGAATAATTATATGAATATCTACGAATATCATGACTTTGGATATGCTATGTTTCTTGCTATATCATACTAGGCTCAAGAGTTATTTGTGTATAACACATTAAGTCGTGATCTATTTTGAGCTTCTGTTTTACTCATTCTGTTTCCAAACATGTTAAACGTCTGTCCTTTAAACTCCATAGAAGCCTAAAAATGTTGTTCTTTTCCCTTTATTCTAGGTGTACTTAGCTATGAAACCAATCATAATAAAAGTGAGTTTTTTTTAATGGTCTTCAAAAGAAAACGTTTTTTTTTCGTTTCTTCTATCTCTAGAGGATGCTTTTATTTTCTGCAACACCAAGATATTATAACTTGATCGAATAAGGTTTGAGTTTTCCTTTAGGAGAGAAGCGGTTCTACTGCCATCAGAAGTTAGAAGAGAAAAGATTTTAAAAAAAGAAAGAAAGAAGGAGAAAACGAACCGCTGAGAAGAGGAGGAAGAAGACGTCTCTTCTTAAAAACAACCAAGAGGTACATGACATCTCAAAAGTTACATTGTTAAACAAATAAGTATAATAAGATAAATGCTTAACAAATAGGCTTTTGGATATATGTGTTGTAACAACCTAGAATGGGTTAAGGCTTTGGGCTTTGAGATCCAACATAACAAGCTTGTGATAGTTTTAGGCTGCAATGATATGTAGAGAAAGGGTTTAAGTTAAATGAATGAGTCATGTCTATGTGATGCCTTATGGGCTATGGCTTGGACCCATAATATATGACCTTTCATTAGGATTGAAGGCTTAGGCGTTAATAACCACATTGAGGATGGGCTAGACCTTAATATATGTTTTAAATTAAATGTAACATAAAGAATTAGAAATAAGTTTTCTAATTTACACAAACTAATTAAGTTAGTTAATTTAGTTTATAATTAATATAAAATATTAGAAATTAGTTTTTTTAAATAAAAGTAAACTAATTTGTTTAGTTAAAATAAACTTAGAAATATGTTTCTAAAACTAGCAAAAAAAGAAATGAGTTTTCTAATTGTATTATTTTCGTTGAATTAAAATTAGACATGTTTTCTAATTAAACCAAAACTAATTTGTTTAGTTGAAATTAGAAAGGAGTTTCATTAGAAATTAGTTTCTAATTAAACCAAAATAAATTGATTAGTTCAATTATAATTTAAATTAGAAATAAGTTTCTAATTCAATTTGAATTATTCACATTTGAATATGATAAGATTAGAAATAAGTTTCTAATTGATTAGATATTAATAGCATAATTTGATTGGTTCAATAAATTGCTAATAGAATTAAATTGTTTCCATACTATGAGCATGAGTTTGCTATATGTTAGACAAAATAATTTTTTATTTTATGCACTCTTCTAATTCCTGAAAAAAAATTTAGGAAGATGTCTATTATTAAGTGGACGCCTAAGTTTATTCGATGTGAGGCACAGAAGAGACAAATTGGCAGTATGTATGAACAGTTAGTGAACATGCGTTTAATGCTTGGAGACGGTCTAACACAACATGTTATTTCAGTTAATAACATGATGCAAGAGTTATGCTTTGGAGGTTGTCCAGCTTATGTAGATGTTAAAGTAAAGTACATGACTTTGCTTACAATATTACCTCAACTTCAAGGCCAACTGTTAAGAATGCTCTGGAATAATATACCTAACGAGAAGACTTATAATTTATTAATGATGACATTTATTAAAGAGATGCGTAGAAGGAAGTTGAATAGGACTTTGTATCCAATAGGTCTTCCTATGGAAATAGTAAGAGCTATTGTACATCAAGCTTCGCGAATTCATGAACTCATTTCTGCGTAGGATTCATTACCCGTAGATTATTCGCAGGTTGTAGAACGTTTAATGCAATATGTTATTTTATAAGAACAAAGTCTTGATTTTTATGTGATATGTTTACGTATATATATCATATAGGAATTCGTCTAGAGTAAGGTAATTATGATTTGATTATTGTATGAATGATGATTGAACACATTAGTGGACTTTTGATTTCATAAAAAATTATGATCGAATTATTTACTCTATGAACTATTAATATGACATTAACGTGTATATATATTTCTTTCTTATTGTAGAAACTTAGTGTTTCAAACAAAAAGAAAATTGGTTACTGCTTTAAAGAATATTGCTGCTAAACTCAATAGGGTAAGAAACTCAATGGTGACAATTATCAAATCTGGAATATGAAAATTAAATTTGTGCTAGCGAGGTCTGAGACTTTTGAACCATTAAACCTAACCATGGAAGTTCCTGAGGAGGGCACTACAGCCCAGCATAAGAGGGACCGTGCTACATATGAATTATGAAAAAAGAACTCTTTAGCTCATATCACGTTGCTGAGTAGCATGGATAATGATATCATATGAGAGTTCGGTAAATTCAAAACTGCAAAAGACATGTGGTCCACATTGGCTGCTCATTTTGGAGGTTCTTTAGTGACCAAAGTGAGGTCACTTATAATTAATTTTGATACTTATAAAAAGCGCCTAGATGATACAATGCAAAAGCATTTGAGGCAAATGTAACATGGTAAGTGAGTTACGTGATGTTGGTCATGAGCTTTCTGATGAACAATAAGTACAAGCTATGACTCGTTCACTGCCTCAGAGTTGGGAGTATATGAAGATGCACCTAACTCATAATGAGAACATCAAGACAATGGAAGATGCTGCAAGGCATCTCATCTTGGAGGAAGAGCGTCTTGAAGCCTCAAAGATGTCTTCTGAGGCATATGCAGTTAGTTTTAGATCACAATGAGCTATGAACAAGAAACGCAAGCATATGGTGCACCCAAGTGGAAGAAGAATAAGAGATTCAACCACTCTCTTCAGGAATCCAAGAAGGCAAAATGGAACCAACGTGGAAAGGGAAAACATCTCTTCAAGAAGAAGAATATGAAACGTGTGAAGTGCTATAATTGTGGTAATATGGGTTACTTTGCTCAAGATTGTACCGAGCCCAAGAAGGTACAACTTTATAGTATAAACATTTATTCTGTGAATGTTTCTTGTTTTGTTTTTCTAACTGAATCACATCTTTTATGTATTACAGCTTAGGAGTAACCAACCATATAGCGAAGGATAGAGATGCCTTCGTTGAGTTTTGTAAACTCCCATGTGGTAGGCGATGGTTTTATGTAGGTGACCAGAATTGTTGTACAAAGAATTAGTACTTGTAAATTGGATATGTGTGGAGGACGACCCCTTATCCTACATGAAGTATTATTTGCTCCACAAATTCGTAGGAATCTTTTATTTGTGTTGATGTTGGTTAGACTTTGTTTCAATATAAATTTCCACAGCGGTGGAATGGATTTGTATCTTGATTCTATTAATTATAGTCATGGTTTTTTATATGATGGTTTTATTGTACTGGATTTGTTAAAGGAAAATAATAATATTAGTTATTAATTATTTACATCTACTAATTCCAATATTGATGCAACTTGGTGGCATGCTAGACTTTGTCATATTGGTCAAAATCAAATCAGTCGATTAGCTAAAGAAGGGCTTTTATGTAATCTAAGTCAAGTAAATCTACCTATATGTGAGCATTGTTTTGCTGGTAAAATGGTAAGAAAGCCATTTGAAAAGGGAACACGAGCTTTATATCCATTGCAATTTATTCATTGTAACATCTGTGGTCCAATGAATGTAAGGGCTAGATGTGGGGTAATTTATTTCATGACATTCACAAATGACTATACTTGGTATGGTCATGTCTATTTGATTTCTCATAAATCGAAAGCATTCGATTGTTTTATAAAATACATTAACTTGGTTAAGAATCAATTAGAGAAGAATATAAAAGCATTACAAACTGATCGTGGACAAGAATACCTGTTAGACAAGTTCAAGGCTTTATGTGATGAGAAAGGAATAGAAAGACAGTTAACAATTCCTAGAACCCCACAATAAAATGGCATCGTTGAAAGAATAAATAGGACGCTATTACAAATGATTAGGTCCATGATGGCCCAAGCACATTTACCAATCACTTTTTGGGGTAATGCATTGCTAGTAGCCACCTATGTACTTAATTGTGTGCCCACAAAATCAGTTACTAACACATCATATGAGTTGTGGACTGGTAGAAGACTTGATGTGTCAAGTCTCAGACCTTTGATCTCTGTCACAAACATAGAAAATTAGGCCCAAGAGGGAGAAATGGTAGTTTTATTAGATACTCAGAAAACTCAAAAGGATACGTGTTTATTGTGAACAAGGTAATGAAGGTGTAACTAAATTTAAATCATGAGATGTAACATTCTTAGAGAATGATTTTCCCAAGCAATGCAAAATAGGTCAAGAACTATTGTTATATGAGTCACTTGATCAGAATGATTCTATTACGAAGAATCAAGATGAGGAACTTCAACCAAGTGGAAGCAATTCCACATAAAGGTTCCCTATGATGACTGATCTGAGTGGTAGAAATCAGATCAATCATGAATTTGTTTATGATGAACCTCGTTTAAGATGAAGTAATCGAGGAATAATTCCCCGACATCATTTTAAGATTGAAGGAGAAATTAATATGATTGTTCTGCAAGAAGAAGAAGAGCCAAGGAATGTAAATGAGGCTCTTACTAGCCCTGCTAAAGAAGAATGGATGAAAGCAATGAAAGAAGAAATGGCTTCTTTAAGCTCCAATCGTGTGTGGGACTTAGTTAACCTCCCTGAAGAACGTAAAGCAATTGGGAACAAGTGGGTTCTCAAAATAAAGCAAAAAGCAGATGGCAGTATCGAAAGATACAAGGCACACCTTGTAGAAAAAGGATATACATAACAAGAGGGAATTAATTACAAGGAAAATTTTTCACCTGTTGTGAAGTTTTCTTCAATCCGTCTTATTCTGGCTATAGTAGCCAGTATGGATCTTGAATTACATCAAATAGATGTAAAAACTACTTTTCTCAATGGAGAATTAGAGGAAGAAATCTATATGGGACAACTTGAAGGTTTCATCAAAGTAGGTCAAGAAAATAAGGTATGTCGGTTATTAAAATCGATTTATGGCCTGAAGCAATCTTCAAGATAATGTACATTCGTATTCATAACATAATCATTTTGTATGATTTTCAAATGATCAATGAAGAACATTATGTGTATGATAAGAGATCTAAAGATAAATTCATGATTTTAACTTTATACGTGGATGATATATTGATTGCTTGTAATGACTATGTGTTTCTTATGCAAATCAAAGATTGGTTATCATCTGAATTTGAAATGAAAGACATAGGTGAAGTAGCATACATTCTTGGAGTCAAGATTTCAAGCGATCATTCGAAGAGATTATTATCGCTTTCACAAGCGATGTACGTTCAAAGAATTCTTGAACGATTCCATATGTAAGATTCCAAACCAATTGATAATCCTATTGCTAAAAACAAAAGCCTTAGTAAGAGAAATTGTCCATCAACGCGACAAGAATGGGAACAAATGAAGAATGTTCCCTATTCTAATGCAGTTGGAAGTCTTATGTATGCAATGATGTGTACAAGACCAGATATTTGTTACGTTGTTGGAATAGTGAGCAGATATCATCAAATCCAAGCCAAGGACATTGGAAAGCAATAAAGAGAATCTTGAGGTATCTAAAAGGAACAGTGGACTATATGTTATGTTATCAAGGCAATGATCTACATATACAAGGGTATATAAATGCAAACTGGGGAGGATATTTAGATGAAAGAAAATATACCTCAAGATATGTATTCTTACTAAACCATTGAGGAATATCATGGAAAAGTAAGAAATAATCTTGCGTTGCATTATCCACAATGGAAGCTAAGTTTATAGCATTCTCAACTACAGTACAAGAGGTTGTATGGCTTCATCGATTCTTAGTACATTTGGGAGTCACTAAAAGCGAAATTAATCCGGTAACCATCAACTATAATAGTCAAGCTGCAATTGTTTATCCTAAAGACCCTAAATTTTATTATAAGACAAAGCACATAGATACCAATTTTAATTATGTGAATGATATAGTTGCACGAGGAGAAGTGAATATGAAATATATATCTACATGAGATATAATAGCACACCCAATGACAAAGCCAATTTCTAAAGATGTATACATTGGGCATGTAAAGTCACTAGGACTAAGTAGATATTGAAATGTACTGATAAGCATTTCTCGGTATATGTTCACTCATTATAATGTCATATTTTGTATATAATATATGAGGAAGATTATACATTATGTATCATTTGATTCATGAATATATGTGTTTTGCATAAATATATTTTTGGGATGAATCACAAGTATACGAGACAGATTAAAGATTGGCCCTCTCATATGAGAAATCACCTCTGGTTTTTATGCTCGCTAGAGATGAGGCATGTTTAAAGTTTATTATCTAGGTGATAACTAAGAACGAGAAACTTAAACTATAAATGCCAAAGTGATTTATTATTCACTATATCTGTCTTACATTGCCAGATGTGAGTTGTAAATAGGTTTTGAGTAAATAAGTGAACTCAAGTTAAATATTGAGTATGTTTGAACTATCATTTGTACGGTATTTCTTGAATGAAAGATGTTCAAGTTAAACGAAGTGGGTAAATACCATAGCACATAACTCGTACCATGTGTGCAAAACTTACCACAAAAAGGGATAATGTAAGTCTCAAGATCTCATCTTATATTGTGTGAGACCTTTGAGGTTGAGAAGAAACTCATCATATACCGTTATAACTCTTGTCTATAACACCCCACTCCCGCGTGACCCGAACCTGATATCGTTGGTGATATTCGAGTCCGTGCCCCGCGAGAGTGGCGTACTACATCAATCAGTTAAAACTCAGTATACATGTTTTTTTATTTTTTTGGACATTCATCCGCGTGGAAAAATAGTAGATAACTTAAGCCCTCGTTAAAAGGAAAGCAGTTTCAATTATTACACACAGTTTTTTCACCAATTCCTCCTAAATTAATCCCAATCACTCTCATCCTTTGCTAAATTACTATTTTACCCTTCCTGTCGGAGGTGGGATGTTACATGTCTCATTCTTGAGAATTGAATTTAAGGTTTGCTATTTTAGGTTATTTCCAAAAGATCTGCAAGATGCGATCCTATGGAATAATTCTAGGAAAGCAAATTAAATTTAATTCAAAAGAGAATTGAGAACAAAGGAAGGTCATTTATTTAGATAATTGACTCACGTGAAAAATATTCATAGATAACTATCGTCTCTTTAGTAGAGAACTTGAATACAGTTATGACACGAGAAACTAAATGAGATTAAAGAAAAGTGCAAATGCGAAATATGACCTAGGGTATAGCATACAATGTCTACTCAAGGACACATAAGTCTCAGGATCAATTTGTTAATCGAGATGTCATATATTCCTAACAGATATATGGCAATGTACTCTTGTTGTATACTGGTCACACAAGTTATTGAACTAGTATGAGCACTGCAGAGTTTTCTTTTAATTAGATTAAAATCTATCATATGTGAGTGGGAGATAATGAATTACATACACCCATGAGGGGTATTATGATCATTATTCTTTAAATAACTACCAAAGGTAATTAAGGTTTTGAATTTAAAAACCAAAGAATGAAAAGATAAAGAAGATTTTTTATCAAAAATTCTGGATAAGGAGATTTGCAGTAAAACTTCATTTAACCGATGGAACTACAACAATAATCCAATTATGTAATTTTTGTTTTTTGTATGCATATGCCAAGATCCTGTTTAACATAATCTATGTGATTATGTTCTATCTTGATTATTCCTACAAAAATTTTGTGTGTATTTTGTTAACTAGTTTTTTTTAGGCAATTATAATTGCCATCATGAGTCCATGCCAGATTATCATTCGAAAGTCCAGTCGCCGGAAGGCTTCCTGTTCAAAGGTGCAGCCAAGTGCATGTTTTACTTTCGACTCGACTTAATTGCTTATCGTGGTTGTTTCCCTTCTCATTTTCTTTAGGTTTCTATATCTTCTGATATACTTTCTTATTTTTAGGCCCAAGCTACAGCAATGTCTTTGACCATCATGAGGCGTTACTTGAATTCTCTTTGTTTGGAATTGAGGTCTCACATAATAACAAGTGTACAATCAAATGACAGGGTCAGTCCTACTGTTGCCTTTTCCTCTTTATCAAATACTGGATCTCTTCTTTACATAGGAAAAGAATTTCTAATAGATCCAAATACTTTTAGGTTTCTTTATTGATTCTTTTCCCAGCTGGGACAAACCACTTGTTAAGGTAATCTTCCTTTTATTTTGGCTTGTAGACTAAATTTTCGTTTTTGTTTGATAAAAGTGTGTATGAATGATGTTACGGAAGTTGTTGTTTTCTTCCACCGGAAACATTCCCCACTGATTTTGCTTGTTCTGTGTATTTTGTAGCTATTAAAGGATACACAATTGTTAACTGTTCTATCAGATTCTCGACTATCGAGATTTAAACACGAGAATGTCTAATTCTCCTTTGCATTTTAAGAGAAGTGCGTTCTCCAAATTAGAAGGATTAACAATGCAGTGAAGGATTAGTTACACAGCATTACCTATACAGAGATTGGTATAAAATTTGTAAACATAGGAATTATAGATCATGATGCATTAATCACAATCCATAGTGTTTTATAAGGAATGTGGACTTGGCTTGCCCGTTTTATATAAATCCTACTTGTACATATGAACACCTCAGTATAACTGTAGCCTTTAGATAGTTGTGCTAGAAGCTAACGTCACTTGGCTGGATACACAGACGCCTGCCTTGGTTTGTCAAATAGTTTGATGTATAATGTCGATCTGTTGAATTTCTTTTCCTAGTATAATAAAGGGTTGAATCCATAAGGATATGTTATGTTGTTATATACCCATTAGGATAAGGATTTGTTAGGATTTGTTTCTGTTTGATTTTAAGTTTCCTAGTTAGGAAGGTTTTCTTGTCCAGCAAGAAAAGAAATAAGTTAGCTTTAGAAAAGGATTTCAATCAATCCTTTTCACATTAGAATTAGGACTCTTATATACCATAACACATTAGGGATGTAAAAGGGAGGGTTAACATATGCTATAGGCAACCCGAAACGTTATTATTTCTAATAAAACTTCTACAGGAAATTCTCCTGAGAGGGTGTCTTTCCTTGTTCATTAAATCCTAAGTTTTATGCTTGGATTTGGTTCTGAAATTAACCTAAAATCTCTACCTAATAGCTTCCACTTTGTCAGTTGGTATCAAAGCATTAAAATCTAGTTTTTTTTCTGGATTTCTTTCCTGGTGCCTTTCCTTAGTTTTGTATCTGTTCCACACCCTTCAGTCATCTTCCAACCCTACCTTTCCTTAGTTTTGTTTCTATTCCACACCCTCAAGCTCATCTTCTAGCCCTACCTACCTAGAAAATTTTCCTGGATTTCTTCCCTGCCTTTCCTCAATTTTGTGTTTGTTCCACACCCTTCAGCCTATCTTCTAGCACTGCCTCTCCTTAGTTTTGTTTCTATTCCACACCCTTCAGCCCATCTTCCATCACTATCTTTCCTTAGTTTTGTTTCTATTCCACACCCTCCAGCTCATCTTCTAGCCCTACCAACCCAAAAAATTCACCCAAAACCCTAGAGAAGTCGAACCAAATGTTTCAGTCTTAACCAACTAGTACACATGGTTGATCAAGGAAATAATTAGAGATTTGACGAAGTTTTGGAGGCTATTAATGGATTAGTAGCTCGTATGGATCAACTTCTAACCATTATGGTCCTTAATCAAGCCAATAATGGAGGAATACCACTTACGGGAGCCCAAGGAAAAGGCTTACCTCAACTCTAACCAATTGGCAGACCTGATCTTCCAAGGAATGCAAAAAATAGGAGAGCTCACAGGTAGAATCAGTTGTCTTTTATGGAAGATAGTTTGGATGAAGAAATTCTAAACCAAAACCAACCAAGAAGACGCCAAAGGGGTAAAGATGACTACAAGATTAAAGTTAAAGTCCCTTACTTCAGTGGAAATCTAAGCATTGAAGTCTTTCTTGATTGGATTGATGAGGTGGATAGTTTTCAAGAGATGATGGAAGTCACGGATGATAAACTAGTGAGAATTGTGGGATATAAATTAAAAAGTGGTGCTAAAGTTTGGTGGAGTAATCTTCAAAAGAATCGGGAGAGGAACGGAAAACCACCAATCAGATCTTGGAGGAAATTGAAACAAGCCATTTTCCTTAGATGTTTACCGATTATAAGCTACACTTATTTGATCTTTATCAAAGTTGCGTCCAAGGTTCTAGGAGCGTGGAGGAGTATCATTCGGAGTTCTTGAGGCTAACAGCACGCAATAATCTTGAAGAATCTGACAGGCAACAAGTTTCAAGGTATCTTAGAGGATTAAGATCATCCATATGTGAAAGGCTTGGAATGCACACTATTTGGAACATAGAGGAGGCCTACCAATTGCCTTGAAAGCTGAAAAGATGGAAAAGGCACCTAAAAGGTTTGAATACCGTAGGAGATCAACTCAACCAAGTCCAAATGAAGTGGTAGGCAATCGGAAAGCATTAGTTGAAACATTGAAAATCGATAATGCCCCTAAAGATCTTAGAATGGACAAAAGGAAGCCTTTTGAAGGAGGTGGCAGCAACAGTAAAGGAGTTCCTAAGGGTTCCAACCCATATGCACCACCAAAAATAGATAAGTGTTATAAATGCCAGAAGCGGGGACATATCTCTAGCAATTGTCCTGAGAGAAAGATGGTCAACATTACTGAAAAAAGACACTACCTTAATGAAGGTGAAGACGATTTGGAAGAACTTCAAGACGAGGAAGAAGAAGAAGAAGAGGAGGAGTTTGATGAAGAATTTGCTGAGGATAGAGTTAGTCTAGTGGCATAGAAGACACTTTGTTCATCTAAAATTGAGGAGCCACAACAAAGGAGAAGTATTTTTAGATACTTTTGCACTGTTAATGGTAAGGTGTGCAACTTGATTGTAGATAATTGCAGTGATGAGAATTTAGTGGCAAGAAAGATGGTGGATCATATGAAAATTCCTACTGAGAAGCATCCTCATCCCTACACCATCGGTTGGCTTACCGATGGGCCAGCATTGAGAGAAACTGAAGTATGTCAAGTTCCTATTTCCATAGGAAAATCTTACAAGGCTACTGTTTACTGTGATGTGGTGGACATAAATGCAAGTCACATACTCCTAGGAAGGCGATGGCAATTTGACATGGATATTACTTATATAGGAAGAGATAATACCGTCTCATTCTAATGGAAAGGCAAGAAAGTGACCATGCTACCCACAAATGCAGCCTTTGATAGGCCAAAGATTTTTATAAAGGAGGCAAAGACATTGCTGACCCTTAGTGGGCAAGACTTTGAGAAGGAAGTTAAGGAGACCCGAGAGGTTCATGTCTTGGTGGTAAAGAACTAGCTATTGGAGGGGAAAGAGGAGAAGAATGGAGCTAATTCAGATATGTTCCAGTCGCTTTTAGAGGAGTTTTCAGATCTGGTCCAATCCAAATTACCTAACGAATTGCCTCATATAAGAGATATTCTACATCACATTGATCTAGTACCTAGAGCTAAGCTTCCTAATTTGCCCCATTATAGAATGAACCCTAAAAAAGTTGATATTCTAAGAGAACAAGTGGAAGAATTGATGAAAAAGGGCTTGATCCGAGAAAGCATGAGTCCTTGTGTTATTCCTACATTTTTGACACCCAAGAAGGATGGAACATGGAGAATGTGTGTTGACAATAGAACCATCAACAAAATTGTCATGAGATATCGATTTCCTATTCCCAGATTGAATGACATGCTTAATCAACTATGCGGTTCACAGGTATTCTCCAAACTTGATTTGAAAAGTGGTTATCACTAAATATGAATCAGACCTGGGGATGACTGGAAGACCGCATTTAAAACGAAAGAGGGGTTGTATGAGTGGCTAGTCATGTCCTTTGGGTTATCCAATACCCCTAGCACTTTTATGAGACTCATGAACCAAGTGCTTAAACCTTTTAATGGAAAATTCTTGGTTGTTTATTTTGATGATATACTTGTCTATAGCAGAATAATTGAAGAGCATCTAGTACATTTGAGGAGAGTCTTGTCTGTTTTACAGCATAATAAGTTTTACCTGAACTTGAAGAAATGCAGTTATTCTTGGGGTATGTGGTTAGGTTTGAAGGAATTCATGTGGATGAAGAAAAGGTGAAGGCAATTCGTGAATGGCCTACCCCTAAGAATGTTAGTGAGGTTTGATCTTTCCATGGGCTAGCCACTTTCTACAGGAGGTTCATTAGAAACTTCAGTTCAATTATGGCCCCTATCAGAATGTATGAAAAAGGGAAAGTTCGATCGGAATGAGGAAGGTGAAAAAAATTTTCCTTTGATTAAGGAAAAACTCAGCACTACTCCTATCCTAGTCTTATCGAACTTCGACAAGCTTTTTGAGGTTGAGTGTGATGCATGTGGAGTAAGTATTGGAGTTGTTTTATCTCAAGAAGGCCGACCTGTAGCTTTCTTTAATGAGAAGTTTAACGATACAAAGAAAAGATGGAGTACCTATGACCAGGAATTTTATGCAGTTGTGAGAACATTGAAACATTGGGAATATTATTTGATTCAAAGAGAGTTCATTGTTTACAGTGATCATCAAGCTTTAAAGTTTCTGAACAGTTAAAAGCACTTAAGTAATATGCATGACAGATGGACTACTTTCTTACAAAAATTTTCTTTTTGTTATTAAACATAAATCTGGTGTGACTAACAAGGTAGCTGAAGCACTTAGTAGGAGTATAGTATTGCTTTCTACTGTATCCCAAGAGGTAGGTGGATTTGAAGTTTTAAAGGAGCTTTATGAGGATGATGAAGACTTCAAGGACATGTGGTTAAAGTGTATTCAGAAGCAGCCAACTGGTGAGTTCCACATTACTGATGGTTTTCTTTTCCACGGTAACCAACTTTTTGTTCCTTATACTTCTCTTAGAGAAAAGTTGATTCATGATGTGCATAATGGAAGATTAGTCGATCACATGGGAAGGGACAAGACCATTACTAGTATTGAAGAAAGGTTCTACTGGTCTCAGTTGAAGAAAGATGTTAGGAACTTTGTGACAAGGTGCTATGTTTGTCAGACTGCTAAAGGAAGATTCCAGAATACAGGGTTGTATATGTCACTCCCTATCCCGAAAGATATTTGGGAGGACTTGTCTATGAACTTTGTCCTTGGACTACCTAGAACATAAAGGGAAGTTGATTCTATTTTTGTAGTAGTTTATAGATTTTCCAAAATGACGCATTTCATTGCATGTAGGAATATGTCGATGCATCTAATGTGGCTAGACTGTTCTTCAAAGAAGTGGTAAGATTGCATGGAATTCCTAAATCTATTACATCTGACCGAGATTTGAAAATTCTTAATCACTTTTGGAGAACTTTGTGGAGGATGTTTGCTACTTCTTTGAACTTTAGTAGCACTGCTCATCCACAAACAGATGATCAAACTGTCACTTAATAGGACTCTTGAAAATCTATTGAGAAGTGTTTGTGGAGAAAAGCCTAAACAATGGGATTTAGCTCTAGCTCAAGCTGAGTTTGCCTACAATAGTGTTTTCCATAGTGCTATTGGTAGATAACCTTTTTTCTTTGGTATACTTGAAAGTTCCAAAGAATACTGTGGATCTGATAAAACTTCCACAGTTACCAAACTTAAGCATAGCAGCTGAAAATATGGCCAAACAAGTGAAGAATGTGCAAGAGGAGGTTCGAGAGAGACTTGAAAGGACTAATGCCAAATATAAAAGCCGACAAACACAGGAGGTCTAAAACTTTCCAAGAAGGTGACAAAGTGATAATTTTCTTAAAGAAAAGAAAGATTCCCTGTTGGAATCTACAACAAATTGAAGCCGAAGAAATATGATCCTTATGAGATACTAATAAAATCAACGACAATGCTTATGTTATCAATCTGCCTGAAGACATGGAAATTTTAAAGACTTTTAATGTTATTGATATCTATGATTTTCACGGAGAAAAAGAGTTCTATCCTAATAACAACTCAAGGTCGAGTTCTTTCAAGTGGAGGGGACTAATAAAGGATTGAATCTATAAGGTTATGTTATGTTGTCATATTATACCCATTAGGATAAGGATTTGTTAGGATTTGTTTCTGTTTTATTTTAAGTTTCCTAGTTATGAAGGTTTTCTTGTTCAGTAAGAAAAGAAATAAGTTAACTTTAAAAAATGATTTCAATTAATCCTTTTCACATTAGAATTAGGATTCTTATATACCATAACACGTTAGAGATATAAAAAGGAAGGTTAACATATGTTTTAGGTAAACCAAAACATTATTATTTCTAATAAAACTTTTGGAGAAAATTTTTCTGAGAGAGTCTTTTCTTATTCATTAAATCCTAAGTTTTATACTTAGATTTAGTTCTGAGATTAACCTAAAATCTCTAACTAATTACTTTCGCTGTAGTACGAAAAGTCATGCCAAGCAACTTTGCAGTGGGAATGAACCAAAAGGAAAGAGAGACAATACCAATTTATTGAACTAAACTCGTGTAAATTATTTGCAGTACGTGATTACACCGAAAACATATCGTGGAAATCACATATTTAACCACATCATCTTTTCCTCGAGCATAAAAGTCCAAAAACTACCACCTCTGCTAGCATTTTATTGTTGGATCATTCATGATCCATTACCAATAAACTTGTGGCATCAAGATGGCTGCCATTTCAACAATTTCTCTACCAATGAACTACGAGTTCTTTTGAAGTTTCCTTTCTCTAGCACAACAATATTAGTGCTTAAATGCTTCCGCTGAATTCAAATACAACGCAGGATGAATTTACAATATATGAGTAATTGCAATCAAATAATTAGCCACATCAGACAACTTTCCTGTAAGTAACATGGTTAGTCTTGCTACAAACCTATCAATTGAAACAGATACAAGCAGACGGGGACCCAATAACACCTCCAAAATAGAGACCATGCCCAGGTCTAAGCAGAGACTGATTCTGAATTACTGACACCGTCGCAAGCAACAGCTCTGTGGCATTTTTAAACAAATGCCAGATAATTATAGGAATCAAAGGCAGGGCCTTACCAATAAATTTGACCGACATACGTTATGGAAAATTCCAAATTCCTATTTTTTTCTCAAAAAAAAAACAAATTCCTATTACAATAATAGCCATAGCAATTATTCAACTTCAAGGTCTGCTGATCCCAAAGTTAAATCAGGCATCAAACGCAAACACCTGAAGGGTAGGAGTTCCAATACCTGTTACAAGGTAATTAGGATTAATGAATCTTTTACAGACATATCAATCATTTTGTTGTTTCAACAAGAAAGTAACAATATTAATATAGATTCTATTACCAGGCATTTAATAGCAGCTACTATACACCATACATCATCCAATCATTGATCTTCATTTTCAGAATCTGATTTTGCAAAAACAGGCTCAGGTTGGGTTTGTGCATATGCTGGGGCAATAAACTTGGGATCCTTAGCTGCAGCATCAGCATACTTCAGTATAGCTTCTCTCGGATCTTCTTCCATCCATGTCTCTTTGATCATTCCTCCTTGCTGAAAAAGTTAAATCATGTGTAAATTCCTTTCACTTGATTTAAAACACATGATTAAGAAAATTATATATAAAAAAAAGAGTTATAAGAGAGGGAGCCTTACCTTAAGGAGATACTGTGTCAGCAAGCTTCCATTACTTGTACCAAGTCTTCCACCATGACCTGGTCCTGTTATCGGAAGTTCAGGCTTATGGGATTTGAGGGGATCCTTCAAAATCTTCTCTCGCTGACGCTTGCGGCTTGGCTGATCTCTAAATAAGGGCAAGGCATGAGGATTGTGGATAACAGGTTGAATCTCAAAATCGTCCACCGATTTTTGACGAGGTGCACGTGCAACACAGACAAGAGCTCCTCTCTCACTCATTGTTGGATCATACAATATATGAGTTCCTCCTTGGCTTTTATCTCCAACAGTTGCAAATATCTTTAATCAAAACAAAGCAGACATCATCATAGTTTCTAACTTCGCATACTATCTGTATGAGCAATTTCCTCTAACAACATAACGAATAACCCTAATAAATTACTTAATCACACACACATTGATACTCAAAAGACACCTAGGATTGCCCTTATTCTGTCCAAGATCATTATAAACAACTCAACAAAGAAGTATCCCAAGTATTACCTGATTCAGCTTTGGATGCCATGCACATTGCACAACACTGCAAGTTGGGGAAATGCCAACTCTTGAAACAAGTTCAAGTTTTACGCAATCATAAAAACAAAGTAAACCACCAGTTTTGTTGTCCCTCTCAACTGATGTTCCAGTGAAGAAAAGTTTCTCATCTGGACTGAAGGCAACATTTGTTTGAGCATAGTTGTTTGGAAGATCCTCAAACTCCCGAAGAGGCTCTTTAAATTTCCGCATATCCCAAACCTATCAACCATTTCAAATTGCAAAGGTATAACATGTATCAATGAAGAAAACAAAAAAGAAGCGGCTTTAAAAGAATTTTCAATTGATACCTTCATTGAACCATCAAAGCTTCTTGAAAGCAGAATTCGACCGTCACTTGAGAATTTAAGCCTCGTAATATCGTCAGAATGGGCTTTCTCAACATGCATATCTGGCCGGCTTCCCCAACCGGGCTTAAGGTTCCAAATCTAACAGAATTCATTATGCTACATGAGAAAATTTTCTACTCGGGAAGTCTAAAAAATATGTGATGACAAGAAACTAAAAGCAGGAGAGTACTATGCTGATCATATCCACTGATGAATAAAATGGAAAAGAATAATAGTTTTCTAGCCCTAGCTTGCTCTCATTCATTGACACGTTAACAGAATATCAAGGGCACAGACCTGTATAGAACCGTCGCCAATTCCACCAATGATGCATTTGCCTTCACGGTCCCATGCACATGTGGTAACTGGAATTCTTCCCGGCCTAGCTAGCTTTGGTTTGATAACCTAGTCAATCAACAATTAGGAATTTAGTAACCAAGTAAAAATGCATCGTCTTGAAATTCAGACACATTAAAGCTTCATTTCACAGGAAAAACTACTTTGAGGAGATGCTATAAGAACTTCCGTCAATATCATTTGTCAACATATGTAGCAATCAACTTTTCAATCAAGTTGTTTTCCTATGTCAGGTCAAATTGACATTTTGAAGTGTTATCATGAGTTATCCAATAATAAATTGAATCATAAGCTATCAAATTGCTATCACCGCCACCAGCCTGCTCGTCTACATGTGTGTACATTGAAGCAAACATAGAGGACATCTCATTCCAGGACAACAACGAAAATGCATGTCATTTGATCAGTATGGCATGATTTCCTGAAGCAGTTTTCTGATCACGCATATTCACCTGTTTTTGACTTTTAAAATCATTTACATCCCATACACGCAGTGATCCATCCTCTGACGAAGTCAAAATAGTCTCCTTCTTATTAGGATGCCACTCTCCACAAGTCAACCCAGAAATATGACCCTTGGTATTCTTCAAATCACGAATATACATATCACCTTTGACAAACTCACCAAGTGTAAGCCCATCACGATCATATATCTGGAACACAAAATGAAAACCAAATTATGTTTGTGTAACACAAATTATATACTAAATAAACAATGGAAAAGAAAACCTAGGCATTAGCACCTTAGCCTGAGCAGAACCAGTTACACACAAAAATTGGTCAGCAGTAGGACTCCAGCTTAAATTCCGAACTTGATGACCTTCAAATGGTTCAAGCTGCCTAAATGACTGCAGACGAGAATTCATTCCTTGAAAGTCATACATTCGCACTGTGTAGTCATAACTACCCGAAAGCACTCTTGATCCAGAATGATCCACAGCAAGAGCTGAAACAACCTGGATGCATCATGATTCATTATCAAATTTATTCTCAACAAGAACCCTTGTAAACTAAAAGGAGGCCTTCAAACTAAAAGCAAATTGATAAATAATAAAGCCAACAATTAGTTTACCTTAGTATGACCTTTGAGCACGATTTCGTTACTCATCGGAATCCGATACCGATTCTCCCCCGCTTCCTCTTCCTCTTCCTCTTCCACGTCGTTGTCGGAGTCTGACATTGCTGGCGGCGGTCTTGGCGGTCCAATCATCACGCCGTCGTCCTCGTCACCAGGAGGCCATCGCGGCGCTCCCACCGTAGCTTCACCATCACCTTCTTCCTGGACCAGAGGTGGGGGTGGAGGTCCAATCCTAGCATCTCCGTCATCAGTAACGCGGTCGTCAAAGTTGGATTGCGAGAGCGGCGGGCGAGCTGGTCCAATCGTAGGCCTTGGATTAGGGTTAGGGAATGAGCGTTCCGAATTGTGAATCTCGGCAGGGGTCCGACGAGTGGCATTATGGATTTGCTCGAGAGACGCTTGGGATTTGGATTGTTTGCCGAACGAAAGAGGGAAGTGAGCCCTAAGCCCATCGTACATATCTGCTTCGTCTTCCATGCCTCGATTGCAATTTCAGGTCCGTTTGATTTTGGAAAAATATATATGTTTCTGCTGAGCGCTGTGACGGGAGCGGTACGATAAACTGAATACGTGAATTTATTTATTTACCCTTTTAATTCCATCAGTAAATTCAAATTGTAGTTAATTTCTAATTTCAATTTTTTACAAAAATAATTTATTAACAATATTTTAAAATAACAGTTTTTAAAATAATTTATTATTAAACTCTTAATTAACAATTTTAAAAATTCTTTTTAAAAGGTAAAAAAGTAAACTAGATAGCATCAATTCCTCCAAGAGTGTATAAACATTAAAATTAAGAGTGGCACATTTAAAAAATAGTTTAATGATCTCAAGGACTTTTTGTCCAAATTCATTAACGAAGTGCTTGATTGATGGATTTGAGAAGGGGTTAATATAGATAAAGAATAAAAAGTGAGCGGTTAGTTATTAATTATCATTATAGGGATTGGTTGGATCAGTCGTGCTAGGCCCAGGCTTAACCTTAAGATGGCGTGTGGGCCGATCGACCCATTGCCAAGATGACGAGCAAAGCCTGGCAAGTATTTACTATATAAGTTCACTACCTTCTCATGACGCAGGTATGACACAAAAAAAAACCCCTAATACTCTCTAGCTTTAGCCACAAAAAACCATTACCAAAGAACTGACTTAGGCATTAGAAGGGCTGACCGGCAATCAACTCCTGGTGTGCCTTCTATTATTTTGCAGGTATTTTCCTAGTTGAAGTTAACTGAGCTCATGGATCCAAACAACGGCACCCAGCCTCAGCAAAATCAGACTTAACCAGTTGGCGCCCACAGTGGGGCCAGACGTCAGGGCACCACATTCAGAAGCACTCAGATAAGTCAGCGGCAGCAACAAATCCGGATGTAGCCGCTGTCACGGCACTTGCACTACAACAAATGGGTTTGCGATTATCTGCCGCCCTTCCACCAACGCATCATGATCCCCAGATTCGTCCTCCACCCATCACCCAAAACCCTAGCACAGACGAGCTACCCCCATTAAACCCAAATAACCAAACACAATCCTCGCATCCGAATGACCAACCACGACCTCAAAATCGAAATCAAGAAGAGCAGAGCGTAGCCCTGGAGGATAATGCCGGAAACAATTCACACCCTCACATCCAACACCCTCTAAACATAAACCCTCTTACTCCACAACAAATCTCCCTTACCCAAAGACAAATAGAGGAAGCGGTCGATCTATTGATTCGCCAAATCTTACAATCTCAAACGGAACAACAACAAACCCCCGCTCGCAAATAGGTGTGATGGTCGATTGTCATTCTGCTGAAACTCTTGAAAAAATTGTGGATGATCGAATCAATATGGCCATGAATTCCCGTCCGGATCAGCCATCAACACAATACAGCTCTCCTTTCATTCTGGAGGTCCTGAATAGCCTTCCAGCGGTCGGTACTAAGATACCAATGCCTGAAAAAATACACCGGAAAGACCGATCCCCTCGACTATCTTCAATACTTTCAATCGATGATGAACCTGCATTGCATCCCCGATGCCATTCAATGTAAGACTTTCTATACAGCCTTTCAAGAAGGAGCCCGCCAATGGTTCAACAATTTACCCCCACATTGCATCACTTATTTTGAGGATTTTAAGCTACTATTCCTCAACCAGTTTGCTACAAGTAAACGACCACAGAAGACTGTCTTGGAAGTGATGCAATTGAAGTCCCTGACCTCACCTACTCGTCCATGTTGGTTGCCCTTATGAGCAACACGAGGGAATGAAGAGTTCAAGAAGTCATTGGCCCTTGATCAGCCTAAGTCCATACAAGAGATAAGAAATCGGGCGGATAAGTATATCCAGCTCGAGGAAGTGTTGAAAAACACAAAACGTAGGGCAGATGAACGCTGGTCAAGTGGCAGAACAGATGATTTACACAAGTGGCAGAAGGATCAGTCTAGCTTGAGGAAGTCGACCGACCGAAAGGACCAACGATGAGAATCCTTCACCCCGCTCAACAGACGGTATGGGGAAGTACTGGCAGCCATGAGAGCAGAAGGGGAATCCCTCCGAGAACCTAGTAAGTTGAAAACTCCCTTCAAAAAAGGGATTCTGCTTTATATTGTCGTTTCCATAGAGATGTAGGTCATAACACGGAGGATTGTTGGGACCTAAAGCGAGAAATCGAATTCCTTATCCAAAGGAGAAGGCTGGGTAGATTTTTGAAGTATGGTACAAATGTCGAACGAGATAATGAGGGTAGGAGTGGTTGATCTGACAATTGGCGAAAGTCTTGGAAGCAAAATAATACGAACGATGGAGTGGGGCAGAACAGGAATTCAGATGACCAACGCGACACGAGAAGACAATCTAGGGTAAGAGGTAACAAAAATGCCGGACAGCAGGATGATCGACCGGTTAGGGTCATAAATATGATTTCTGGTGGTAGTGCAGCAAGAGGGTCCACCGTTAGAGGAGGAAAGAAGTATGCCAGGCAGGTAGCTGAAGACTTGTCAGCAAAGAAAAAGAAAGCAAAACGATGGGGTGATCTCGTTTGACAAATCTGATCTAGAAGGTGTTAGATGTCCTCTTAATGATGCATTAGTGGTCACCTTGAATATGGATGGTAATGAGGTAAAACGGGTAATGATTGACACAGATAGCTCGGTCGACCTACTATATTACGATGCATTTAAGCAGATGGAGATACCAGAGAAGCGACTACTGCCAATAGAGGGACCCATCAAAGGGGTAATCGGAGCATCAGCTTACCCATTCGCTCGAGTTTTCTTAAACGTAAAATTCGGACAAAAGCCACGTCAAATAGAGATGAATGTTGAATTCTTGGTGGTGAAGTTTATAGGAGCGTATAACGCAATAATTGGAAGAGCCACCCAAAACGACCTCAGCGCAATTGTCTTAACCTATTATCAAGCAATGAAATTCCCAACAACTCATGGAGTCGATATTGTCAGAGGTCAGCAAAGAATCGCTAGGGAATGCTACATGGCAGAAACGAGGACCCTTGATGGAGTGGTAGTTTTGACAAGTTCTCTTGATGTGAGAGCCGACGAAGAAACTAAGAGGATGAACCCTGTAGAAGAAACATAGCAGATCATATTGGATGAAGAAGACCGATCCAAATTCACAAATCTGGGTTCTGAACTTGAAAAAGGGCTGGCCAAAGAGATCACAGATTGCTTGGTAGAGAACAGATCGGTCTTTGCCTGGGTACCAAGCGACATGTCTGAAATTTCCCGAGCAGTAACATCTCATTCTCTCGGTATTCGGAAAGACTGCAAGCCAGTCAAACAGAAGAAGCGGTTGGCAAAGCAAAGAGAGGCAGGGGGTGATCAAGAAAGAGATAGGAAAATTGCTCGATGCTGGGTTCATTCGAGAGGTCAAATACCCTGAATGGTTGGCGAACGTGGTACTAGTGAAGAAGAAAAACGAAAAATGGAGAATGTGCACCGATTTCACTGACTTGAACAAAGCATGCCCAAAGGACTACTTCCCCTACCTAAAATCGATCAACTGGTAGACTCTACATCAGGGCATGAGCTTCTTAGCTTTTTAGATGCTTTCTCCGATTATCATCAGATACAAATGAGTCTTGAAGATGAAGAAAAGACGGCTTTTATAACTGACCAGGGCACGTATTGTTACCAGGTAATGCCGTTCAGTTTGAAAAATGCATGGGCTACTTATCAGTGGCTCGTTATGGAAGTTTTTAAGAAATAGATTGGTCGAACAGTTGAGGTTTATGTGGATGATATGGTAGTCAAAAGCAAGACGGTCGTCGAACATGTGGAAGATCTTAAAGAAGTCTTCCTGACCCTCAATAAATTCCAAATGTGGCTGAACCCTGAAAAATGCGTCTTTGGTGTGGCATCTGGAAAATTCCTGGGATTCATGATTACTCAATGGGGGATTGAAGCAAACCCATAAAAGATTGAAGCTATCATTCAAATGCCCTCACCGCGATGCTTCAAATATGTTCAAATATTGACGGGACGGATAGTTTCTCTGAGTAGATTCGTCTTTAGCATGGGGGACAAGTGCCTCCCATTTTTTAAAATTTTAAGGAAGGCGGATGTGACCCATTTCCAATGGACAGATGAGTGCGAGAGAGCATTTCAGCATTTGAAGTAATATCTGACCAGTCCACCCATTTTGTAGAGCCCCACTGAGGGGGAAAAGTTGATCATTTATCTGGCAGTTATAGAGGAAGCAATCAGTGCAATTCTCGTTCGATCGGACTGAAATGAACAATTCTCGATCTATTATGTCAATAAGATATTGAATGGGCCAGAAGCGCAGTATGCACCTATTGAGAAGTTGGCCCTATCATTGATAACCGCAGCACGGAAACTCAGACTCTACTTCCTGTAGGAAAATCCCGGTGTGTCCATCACATGAACACGGTGCGGAAAACAAAATTTTTTTTGTTCCGGGACCTTCCCAAAAGCCAGGATCGTTGTGTATATATAATAAAGTCAAACCATAACGACCAAAGTAGACCGTCTCTAACGGTATCCACG
>JANKYE010000224.1:35262779-35282724 GCA_032467995.1 Erythroxylum dillonii
GACAATGATTTAGTATAATTATAGATTGAGTGATTATAACTAAATATATTTTCAGTTATCATTTGGAAGATCTTCCAAATATTCTTCATATCTTTGTTGACTTATTAACAGAAAATACTTGATCCTTGAATTAAATCAGATTCTGATGGTACTATTGCATTAAAAAATATGAAATGTGACCATCTTAAATTGCGTAAGGAAATGAATATAATGCTTATTGTTAGTAAGTTTCCTTTTTATATTTGTTAAATTGCTTCATTTAGATATTTGATGAGCCTTACTTTTTGCTCAACATATTAACTAATTAGTAGGGTTACTTGCAAATGTGATATAATGTATTATGTTGATTGAAAAGGAGAATCAATATAGAAAGCATAGTTTGAATATCCTATTCATATTTGCTTGACTTCTAATATTTGGAAGAATAAAGTATCAAAGGATGAATATGTATGCATTATTACTCATTTTATTGATAACCTGCAGAAAAAGAAAATTCTCTTTAAGTCGCTAAAAACTCCTCTTAATGGATTATCACTTGCCAACAAAGTGGCTCTTTGTTTAGCTCGATGGAAGATTGATAAAAAGAGACAATGCTTCTTATAATGACAATATGTCTACTTGATGGAAGGTTGATTAAGGGATTTTATCAATCTTATTGGACAATGCTTCTTTTGATTACAATATAGTCAACTTTAGCCTTACTACAAAAGATTTAAGCATTCCTTTCTACCCAGATTTTGTACATAGATGCACGAGACAAATAGTTGAATCTTCTTCTAGCTCAAATAACATTATAAAAAATAGGGGTTCTCAAGAATGTGATTACAAAGTAGTCAATTTTTCATGTTAAACTTGAGCAATTTGAATTAGATATTTATTTAAAACAGTATTTTTTTTTTAAGAGCAATTTAAAACAGTATGTTATTAATACAAATAGTGACATTGATATATTGACTTCTAAAATATTTCTTATTTTAGGAATATTGGGTAGAGAATTTTTCGTCAGTAATTTGTAACGATTTCTTTTCTGTCGGTAATTTTCCGTTGCTAATTTTTACTTTTCTTATAATGAGTTAAGATCTCCGCTTACTTTTAAGAGATAGATGACTAAAAAAGGTTTATTTAAGTAACTTGCTTTACATAAATAATTATAACTATTTTGTTTATATTTTAGGTTACATAATCTTTTTTAATTGTTTGTTAAAGAGAAAAAACACATTCTTCTTGAAGCAATGATGATAGAAAAGAAAAGATGATATTTAAAAACTTGATCTCAATTTTATTATGAATTTTATAACAAAAATATTTTTATTTTAGAACAAATTTTATTATTTTTATTTGACAAATAATTAAATATTTTTATTCCAACTTAATGTAATTTTATATGCTAGGAGATAAATTAACATCACATAATATAATTATAATTTATACAATTATTAAAATATATGAATTTATAAATTGAACCCAAACTTTAAATTTTTATAATAATTCAAATTTACGTTTAAAAATATTGGATTTTAAGAATTGATTAAAATTTACTTAAATCCAATCCAGCCTAGCCCATGTACAGCTACACCAATTAGAAGCAAACACAATAATACCACACGCACATACCCAATCAGCCACCACATATGTACCAACAGAACTATTTGACAACATATATTTTTCAGGATGTCCCAAGCATTCGCATGATCTCTGTACATGAGAAAAGGAAATATGAGAAAAAGCCTATTTAAAGCATTTATTTCGCAAGAAATATGGATTGCATTAATAAATAGGAACAATATGGTACGTTTTACAAACCTCATCAGGAATGCCACCAGTGGGCTACGAGGAGGAAGGAATATTTCCATCTGCGGGTTTCACAATCTTTTACCCTTATATCTCTGAAGTGGAATTCCTTGAAAAAATGATTGCTATGAGACTAAAACAACAACTACAAAATTACAAGTAATCATGTACATTCTTCCGATTTGGCTCCTTAGTAGTGTTCATCTACTTCTCAATACCCTGTTGCAGATACTGTATCAAGTCATAACCAGCAGTGGTCCATTTGTTGTAGGCATCTACACAAACGTGAATCATAAAATTGGCAGCTTCTCGGTCACTCATTTCAGGATGAAACCTTTTCCGCAGATTCCCAATTGGATCACCACGGCTGAAGCAAGGCAATCCACTGTCTAGCATTAACATCACGGTGTTGATTATCCCATCCATGTAACGTCGGGCAGCAAGATAACCCTTCACACATAAACTGTGGGACAATGAAGCAAAAAAGTTATCAGCTCTCTCATAATCACAAATAAAGGTAGAACACCAAGAGATGCAGATGTCTTACCTCACAAACTGGAACCAGGTGTCACTCTTCATAACACCAGATGGATCTAGTAACTGAGTCATCTCATGGCTCAGCTTGAAGTGTGCACTCTCGAATCGCATATTTCCACCAGGTGATGTCTCCAAGATGAAGCCGAAGTCTATATGTACAAGTCTCCCCCCACTGCATTTGCACATAAATCAGGTATGAGGTATCATTTTCTCCTCAAAATCCTAAACAACTAAGATGCCTTCAAGAATGGGAAGACAAGAGGTTGAACTTGCCAGACAAAAGTTAGTAATATGGTCATCCACGTATTTTATGTTGTTTGTTATTGATACTACCAATAGTTAGTTGATGTTAAATATCTTTGTCTGCAAATACTACTTTACCCCAAAAGCATGTAAATTTTAATGATTTGACATGAGGAAAATCGAAATAATACATACTTGTGAAATAGAAGATTTCCATTATGTCTATCTTTCGGCTGAAGTAAAAGGCTAGCAACTGCGTAGCCAGCACTGCTAACTATAAAGTTCTCCCTTGCAGCTTCAAAACTTGGAGAACCTACAGGCCCAAAATCCTGCTGAAAAATCTCATACAAACCCCCATCCGTTGTTTCACCCATCTGACTTCTGCTCTTTGAGTTGGGAACAACCTGTATATTTAAAGAATAGCTGTTAAGAAGAATGAATAAGTGTGATCAGAGAACTCCCTAAAACTGTTAGATGATTCCCACATGCAATCTTCATCTCTGCATCAAATCCAAGGTTGGTACTATGAGGTTAAAATCTTACAGTGAAATACACAACTGTAAATATTTTGCATGTTTTATTCACATCTTTTCTTCTTTCAGCAATATTTCAGCGGTCTGAACTGTATCAAACAATTGTATTTATATCCGTATTATCTAAGATAATTGCACTCACCGACTATAAGGTTTGCATAATGTTTTCATGTTCTGAACAGTTTTTCTATACATTTTGGAACAACCAACCTTCGACAAACTGAATCATCCCACCCAAACTATGAACTATGAAGAACAAGCTTAGGTGATAAGGATACGAGGATAGGCAAAAAATTGGCAACTAATCAAGTTTGCATGACAGAGTGATTTGATAAGCATGCCCAATTTTGCAAAAACAGGCATCTGACTGAAAAAATCAACAAGAACATCTCGTAGATAAGTAGTCCCATATTAATTTGCTGAAGCATAAATATTTAATTATTAAGCCCACAAGGATTTGACCAGAAAGCACAAAAAAGGAACCATATTCAGTGAGAATACTCACGTGAAAAGAATCATGGGGAAAAATCTAGACAATTATCAAATAGAACCAACATCATCTTGTTTGTTCTGAATTATAGTGGAATAAAAAGGTAAAGTGGGGAAATATTCGGATCACTAGCTACAATTTACAGTAAACATGTTTTCGAGTCAATGGCATTGGGAGAGCATCATGATATGCAAGTCAAATGTTTGAAAATGTAATGAGTTCCATGTTCAAAGCCCAGGATCTGAGCTAATGCCCATTAAATTCAGTTGGCACACCATTCATTTGTTTAAAGTAACAGTCTGGAGGTGAAGACAAAAAATTAAACATAGTAAGACAAAGACTCACCTCAATTATACCTCTCTCTGGACCTGTTGGTAGAACACCATAAGGATATACATAAAGGTTAACTCCAACTGCTTGAAATATGTCTCTAAGAAGCGATATGACTTGAAGGGCTAGAACATCTTGTCGGCAATCATCGCCAACCTTAAAAGACATGTGGTCAATCACCCATCATTGATACAGATAAAAAAGAACCCTAATTTCATACATCATGATTATAAACTAAGAGGTGCATTTTATTTTCTTTAAACCCGCATTTTATCCATCAATAATGAATAAATAACCTTTCTGAATGTATACCTTGAAAATGCATCCTTCAGGATATATGTTATTCGGGTCTCCATCACGATCAATCACATCAAATGCCACCAGGATTGGTACTTTTGCTGCTGATTGCAAAGGAATCCCACTGTCCACACGTATACCTCTGACAAGCTTATTTGTGGCCGTAGGTAAATAAAGATCATCACCCTCCATTTCAATTTTCTCCAGCTCCCTGTTGTACCAACTCAATAAAAGAATGGCCAGATAAAAACATAAACAAAGTGCCGTGAAATGTTACACAACAACAGATATACCTTCGGATGCCAGCTCGCCTTTCATCCTTAGGGAGTGGGAGGAGCACGCCAGAAATGGAAGTAACTTTGTCAAAGAAGTCAAATTCCCTCCTAAACATGTCACGTGCCTTAGGACTAAAACCATCAATAATACGCTGTCGAACAATTGGCAACAGTTCTTGAAACGAATTATTCTGAAATTAAGAAACACTTGCACAGTCATTACCCAAATGTTAAAGGTTACATCAAGTTATTTATCAGTCCAAAAACCTACATGCAGATGCACAAAGAAACATATCCACTCGAGTACATACTTGTAGTGCATCAAGTTATTTACAAGAATTCACCTCAAAATCTAATTATAGTATTATACCCCAGATGAGCGTGCATAAAACATTGCCGATTTCAAAATCAAATGGTGATACAGACATTAAGCATTGAAATGAATAAGAAAAAAGTCATATTCCATTAAATGGGCTTTAAAATATCATTTTCATCACATATACCACAATTACAAAAATAGGAGACCAACTTCGAGAGGCATTTACTGCATGAGAGGCCACAACCTCTACAATATACAGTTAGAAGAAGTGTATTTTCTGTTAGCAGCTTCTTCGGTGTTAAGTTTCAATGAACTGCAGAAACCTGCCAAACATACCTTTCCAGGGGCAGGATCTTTTCCGGATTCTGGTGCACATGTCTCACCCTGTACATGTGAATACACAACTTAAGAGAGCTAAGACAAGAAATTTTGAGATGTAAGAAGACATATCAATGTCAACCATCTGATTCAACCAAATATGCTTATGTCTGTCACCTGAATATGCCATATCAGAATATGAGCAAATATGTCACTTCTCTGAGCTGCTCTAAGCAAATACCCTTCTACCAATTTCTGCGAATCCATTGCAGCATAAATCAATATTACATTGTACAAGCAATTGGCACACAATAGAAGGACCAATATAACAAATTGATGAACAAAACAAACAAGTTTACAAGGATGGTTGCATTGATGCCCAGCAATGCTGGAAACATAGAGTTGAAGGTGAATTATGTAATTTAGCAGCTCAGCATAGTAGTCAGTGGTCATTGCATACCTTATCAAAAGGGTAAGTATAGTTTGAGTTTGTTTGACAATGAGTTGCCAAACAAACAACCAGAAGTCCTGCCCCCAAATTACATAAATTATAGAGATAACTGAAGTTGGCAAGTAGTTATGGAGATAACACCTAGCTGATAGCTCCCATGCAAAATCTACAAGTAACCTACCTCATCATCATATCTCAAAGCCTGCACCAACTGTGGCATGAAGAACGTCACTCTCTCAGGAGGATAGGACTCCAAAACCCGAAGAACATAAGCCATGACACGATGATGACCTTTATATGCTGGTGTAAGGAACTCAAGAGCTTTTGTAATAGAGCAAGCAGCCCAGTGTGGCAATTGTTGCAAAAGCACAGAATCTTCATCAACAGCCTTTGGGGTGACAAAATATGGCAATGCTTCAGGAATGCAGCGGACATCCAATATATGTGACTGCAAAATACACAGCCGGAAAATCAAAACAACAGACTAGTTATGATGCTTTGAAATACAAAAAAGGATCACATGGTATGACAAAAGAAAATCCGCTAAAAATAATTTTTCAGCTTTCACCTATTTTAAGCTCTTCTTGGTATGGGTAACAGACCTGAACCAGATGAGTAACTTCAGCCTTTAAGAAGCTGTTGGCTGGGAACCTTGAGGCCAAGCATAAGGCAATCCGAGGATCCACAGAGAAGGCAGTCCTAGCATATTCAATCCACTTTTCTGAACTGATCTTAAGACGAGAAGTACTATCCCTGAAATAGTGGAGTAAAAGTTAAGGACCTACAACACTAATCACAATGCAAAGAGCAAGAACTTGAAGCGAACTAACAGAAGTAATAAAATAACTTTCAAAGTAGGCAGAATGAGTAACAAAATTATTGAAAATGTTTACTTAGAATTAGTGGGTTGTGCCCAAACTTCAAGCCTGTCTGCCTCATGCTGGCATAACATCAAAAGCAGCTGCTTACGTTTTTCTATTCCAACAGCATAGTTCTCTATCTGGCCCCAGACAGGATGATACTGGGTATTCTGCATCACTTAAGTTCATTAGATCACTTCAATTTTCTGGCAACCTCTCCATTCTAATCAAGCATTCATTCACTTCAGGGCAAAAAAACACTAAACTACTTTATTACACCCGACTCTCCAGTTTCCCCACATGTAGAGGATAATTCTTATAATAGTCAATATAGAGAAGAAAGGAATAATGATAGATTAACATATTTTTCACAAAAACAGGAGCTTCCATGTTTCACTGATAAATGGTGGTCAACAAAAGTTTTGGGAAATAGAGTCTCCTATCAAGATGTAAGAAACAAGTCTCAATGTTTTGAAAGTAGATTGTAGCTGTCTTACCATATCAACAGGGGAAACCCCATTCTCTTGGTCACGACCTTTTGGATCAAGTTGAACAGTCTCAACTAGCTCATTTGAGATATAGTGAACCAATAATGAGACAGACTGAGCCTCACTTTGAGCAAAATTGTTATTGTTCATGTCATACCATTCAGGCTCAAAAGCAAACCAGCCCAGACAGGCCCTGAAACATTCACCAAGACAACTTTTCACTTCAATGCTAAAGCATTATACAACAAAAATCATAACACTAGACATTTCTTCATTTATTTGGTGCAATTTCTCTGTTTTATAGTACAAAAATTCTAGCAACTACATTTGAATACTCACGCTAAGCCTTACGAATCACCGTATTCGTGTAGGAACTATACACACAGAAATCAGCCAAATTTATGAAATAAGTGTACAGATTTAAGTGTGTGCACACAGAGAAAGAGTAACAGAGAGAAAAATAGTACTGCAAATTACTCTGCCAAGTGAAAACCAAAACTAAAGCTACAAATTACAGGAGTTGGTGTTGTATTAGTCACAAGACAGCTTATCATATTAACATATTATAATAACCAATGTGTAGTTGGCAAAAGTAAAAGGAAATTTTTTTAACAGAGAGGTCAATAAACAAATTCTTCATCTCCTTTTTTTTTTTTTGTTGGGGGGGGGGGGGGGGGGGGGGGGGGGGGCGTGGTTGGGGGAATGTAAAAATGAGGAAAATTAAGAAGAATTTGGATTTGAAGACATATCTAGAACCACTATCATTTTACAAAAACTATTGACATCATTCTGAAAGCAAACGAAAGCAAAATAATATAAACCAAACAGCAGTAGCAGTAGTATATTTCACACAAAGGCTACCCATTTTCAGAAAGCAACTAATAAAACTGTTCTGTTGTCAGTAGAAACACACTTGATTCTTCTAACAATCGATCGCCAAAACTCCAGTTTAATTGAGTTTGCCAATCATTAAAAAAATTTGAAATATGAGGAAAATCAGAATGAATTTCAACTACAGTTACTTGCACTCACCTATAAATGCGATCTTCCAAGAGCTGAAGTCCTGTTTTGAAATTCCGCAAATTGCCTTGGGAATAACACGAGCAGAACTTTAACCCAAGAAGCATAAATGTGAAAAAGGTACCAGTGGCCGCAGGATGGCGAGAAAAGTTCCAAGGTAATTTTGTAGTCCCTTGTAACAGCCGGCCAAGGAGTAAAAGTTGCTCAACACTATTGTGACGAATCACCTGTACAACCACAATATTCAGAAAAGAAAATTGCATATAGAAGTACATACATGAAGGAGGTGCTAATTACTTTTATTGAGAAATGTGGGAAAAAAAGGAAAATAGAAAAAAGGATGCCTAGCTCTCTTGAAAATTTATAGATTTAACAATTTTCTTACCTCAAAGCGATCAATCAAAAACCCAAGCCACAGGCTGTGTGCCATTATTTGCTCAACAGGATCAGTTTCAGGCTGTGGTTCTGGCTCCCCAGGTGCAAGGTGTGGCCTCAGTTTGGCGGCAGGTCCAGAGTACTTGACTTCCGAAGCAAAGAGGCCTCGCTTGGTATCAATTGTCCACAACCATGCATCAACAAGCTCCGCAAGAACTAGAGACCCCAGTTGGGGTGCCGCAGAAACCAACCAAGTCCATATGAAAATACCAGTCTCCATTGCATCTTGTGTAGAAATATAAGCTGGACACCAGCACAGAAGGCGCAGAAGTTGAGCAAAGCCCTCTACATTTGATTTTGAGCCAGAAGCCTAGTACATAAAATATAAGAAACCATGAGAAGGAATTAAGTTCAGAGATTCAACAAATTAAAGCCACAAAAATAAAACAATATGAGGAGCATTCACCAGATTTGAGAGTAGTAGTGCAGTGGCTTGGGAGCAAATATCACGGAATTGTGACTTGTTTACTTCGCCACCTTTCTCTGCTGTGCTAACAAATTGTTGCAGAAGGTGCACAAACTTGTTAAGTAACATCTCATTAAATGTGTCATCCTCAGTCTGTGGCGGCTGAGAAAAAGCTCCAGATATCAACCTTTGTAGACCACCACCAAAACCTGTTGGTGCATTACCTGCTTGAAACCCACCAATGCTGTTATACAATCTCCGCATGCCAGCAATTTCTCCTGCATGGTTGCACTTAACAGTTGCACTGACAATTCCTGTACTGAGCACCTCCAAATTAAAAGCTTCAGTCAATTTCAAGTTTGCTCCTGATGCGGCTGCTGCTGCAGCCATGACCGCAGGAATATTAGCTGTGCGTATGCCTGTCCAATCATTTTTTCCAGTACCAATCCGTATCTCAGATAAAAGAGAAACCACATCAGTTGTATTCTGTGATCTCTGCCATGTGTTTGCTTTACAAATTTTGTCCTGTAACATTCAGGAAATTGTTGAGAAAAAATCACAATATAATGAAGTAGACTACCAAGTTTTAGTATCTCAATAAGATGTTACAGAAATTTGATGAAAGCCAGAACCAAATCACAGTCCAGAACACCAAAAGCCATTTAATTGACCAGACTGCTTCCCAACCATAAAGCATTCGTCATATAATGAATAAAAATAAGATCAAAGAATTGTTTCCATGTAAGGACCCACTTTGTTTCAAAGAATTGATTCCAGTTTACAGCTTTTGCCCTTCTGAACAACATAAGACCTGGACAAGGCTATACACCCTAGTTACCAAACACATGATAGATTATACGTGACTACAACATGCATAACTTGAGCATGGTTTGCATACAACTGCAAATTTTACATAAAAGAAGAAAAGTAGATGGTGAAATCAACCTGAAATAGACCCTGGATGGTGCATGGGGCATATGATAGTGAAGTGCTGATCCATTCTCTAACAATTTTTTGGTACAAAGAACGAACTGTTGATACCAAAGCAGGATCATTAACTGCAGTAGAAGGTGAATCATTATCAACCGAAAATAGAAGGGATTCCAGGCAAGACGAGTTCCACAGTATCTGCAAACATAATTCTTCATTTTTTCAATTGCCAAGTTATGCATAAAGAACAAGACTGGGAAATATACATTCGTTTAACGAAATAAATGCACCTGAGGAAACTTATCTCTAAGCTGAGTCAACAAGTTCACGGAAATATTCCGAATGTGTTCCTCCCTCTGCGACATGCTTTTTATAAGAAAACAAGCATGGGCAAAAAGGGTTGATTCTCTGTTCTCAGCTTCATTGCCTGTTTCAGTAATGCGATCTTCCTAAACCCAAGTAAAAGCATTGCATAAACTTCAGCTCTCAAAACTATTCAAAAGTCTATACTATAATAAAATCTAATAGAAAGTTAAACTACATTTCCTAAATGATAACTAGTAATCCATAAAATACAAGATCAAATCGAACATTAGAAATTAGACAGTTCGATAATATACTTTTATTGGTATCATTAATTATCCTTAACCTTTGGATAATAGATTCAACTTATTTCATTGTTTGCCATGCAATAACATAAACCATAATTTGAAGATGATTATCAATAAACAGAAACAACTCTATGTCCAATTCAAACTATAGATTAGGAGTAATTATCCTCACATACAATTGAAAATTAAAGAAATTTGGATGTATCTTTTCAACACTTCATGCAGTATCTACAACCTTTGATATATGTTTGTCTTGATAGGAAGACATACATACAGGAATATTAGTAGGCTATAAATGTCACGAGGAATACCAGCCATAACACTGCGGCCTCAAATGCCCGGTGGACAATTGCCGTCAAACATTGGAAGACTGCTGGCAGTAGATTTGGCGTCTTTAAGTATTCAAAGACACAACTGAAGGAACTTCTAGAAGCAGTCACACTGGCAGAACCATTAAGGATGCCACCATTGCTACTGAAACGTATCATCTCAAGGAAAGCCACAGCAAGAAGATAGGTTGCCTTCACACCTATGAAACAAGATCCAAACAAAAAACAGATTTCATGTGATTATACGATGAGATAAACAAAATTTTGTTACAAAAAATTCAACAAGGAAAACTCCACAAGAAGATGTCCTTTTAAACCTAGAGTTTCCAGACAACAAAAGATACCAATTTATGTATTTTCAGGATCACATTCAGAAATTGAAGGGACCTGAGATTGTGCTCATTGCTGAAACATCAACTCTCCCTCCTAGAGCTGCCGAAAGAGCAGCTCTTTGGGTTAGAGCTGCTTTCTCATTGCCATTTCCTCGACGACTGCCTGGATTATGAAGAGCATTGAGTTCTAATTCATCTTCAAGCCATTTCACAGAGCTCACAACCTGTAGAAACACAGGTATACACCAATTCAATATGAGAGAGAAATCTGTATAGAGATTTACTGCACTAATCACAGAATGAACCAAATTTCAAAAACGAAGGTTACAAGCATGCAACCTGTGCCTGACTTGACAAGGACAATAAAATCAATGACAAGCCAACCCATAGAAAACATTATTCAGAAGATAATATACTACTGATATACTCTGGAGCACAGAAATAAACCAGATCCATTTCAATTTTCAAATGGAAAAATAATAAGTTATTCACTATCTTTTCCATGATCTACTGACGTAAATAAACAGCCTCCCAGGTTTTGTTCGCTTCCTGCCATACACCAAAGAAGGTAACATTTAACATATAACATTTAACAAGTCTTTATCACTGTTACGTAATATCAAATGATCCATTTAAAGATTTAATATTCTAAAAGACATAAATAGTCCCCCAGGGTTAGGGTCACAAGGAGGATTGTAGTTCCTTTTACAAATCCTAGGTTAAGATCCTGGCAAATGTGGCGAAACTGCCCCCTGTTATGCAATCCAATTAGGCCCAACAAATGATAATGCACCAAAAAAACAGAGATAAGTTGAGGAAAGACTAATAGCCTCAGTATCAACCAATAATAGATCCCAACTGATTCAACTGCAGGCATCACGATCTACTTAGCAGGCAAAATTTCTTGTTTTAGTATGGGAACAAAATATCTGCACCAAAAAAAGGCTAAATATCAAATAAACCCCTAAAATCTCATGATTTCAACAATTAAGTCCTTCATGAGAAGTCTCCAATGATACCGCTTTAGAGGTACTCAATTGGTTGATCCCTTCCCAATACAAAGAAAAGAAACATTTGGCATGAAATGGGATGTTTACTCTAGAAAAACAGGTCTATGAGAGGATAAGATCCTATTTGAAATAGCAGTCTTTTCTAGCAACTTCTGAATTTAAAAATATACCAGAATAATCAGCTGCTGAAAAAAAAGAAAGTAAGAAGAATAAAAGAAGATTGAAAGAGAGGAAGCAGCTATGGAAGGTAATGATTTGATAAAATCACAAGAGAATATCATGTGAAAACCATTTTGAATATCAACTTACAAGGGGAGGAGTCCCTTGAGCAATTCGCTGAACTGCAGAACCCCACTGTGAATTCCACATGTATGGTCCACTCACAGCCTGAAGAGCAATGGCACTTCCTGCACTGTTTAGCATTGCTGAGACTGACTTTGTTGGCAGTTGACTTTTTTGTATAGGAGGTGCTAACCCAAAAAGTGCAACATAAAACCACAAATTGCGGAATAACTTTAAAAGAGACGGTTCAACATATACGGTGGGATCAAAGTCAGAACATATTTCAGCGACAGCAGGAAGTAGGGGGCCCATGAAATCAGCTCCACTCCTGCAATGATTGAAGTACATAGAAAATGTCAAATTAGAAATGACGCTAACAATCTGATCATTTCATTAAGCAACAAATTAAGAGACTTCACATAATTGAATATGACACGACCTTCCACTTTGGGATTCAGCAGCCAAGCCTACATCTGAGCACAAAGATAGCAAACGATGACGATAGTCTGAACGCAGTTTAATATTTTTTAGGCCACTAGCTATCAGATGAAAACCTGCAGGAAGTGTCTAGAATGTAATTTGAAAAAGTTAGGTTTCTCATAACCCAAAGTGTCAAGCAATATAAAAGCATGATGTACAACTCATGCTTGAGAGTACTTCACACCTCAACGCGTTCAGTAGTGGCTTCTGGTGCCATTGTTTTGCTTTCAGCAGAACCCACACTTGATAGTTTACTCATATAACTCCTTGTCATCAAAACAACTGTCTCCCGATATGCCTTCTCAAACCCCAAACTTGCAATACGAGATACAGCATCAAGAAGCTGCATCAAGTTAGAAAAGAGTCGGATAACAAGCAACTTATGGGTGATTAGAATTCAAAATGGCATATATTTAACAGTAAAGCCAACCCCATCAGAATTTATTCAGAATTACATGCTGGGAAGAAAATTTGTGCATACCTTCAGTCGCAACAAACCCGGAATTGAAGCATCACCCTCTTCTAAGATTTCAAGAAACAGCGGCAATATCATGTCCACCACTTCAAGCTTGCTAACAGCAACAGTTAAATCAGCTAACAAGCGTATAACATTCAGCTGCAGGGTAGGAACTGCCTCCTTCTCCTTGTCAACCTGAAACTAGCCTAACTTGTCAAAACAGAGAGGAACTTAAACCAAAAAAATCCAAATAGTATTTGTCATTTTCTTCTCCTTGGTCCAGAATAAATTAAGACATCCAAATTCCCCATCTTTCACAGAATCCTGACATTTAATGCTTACTTCAAGTTATCTTAGATTCTTTACGTTTGAAGCATTCCATACTTCCATTTAGTTTTAAAATAGGTGAGAGCCAGTTTAGTAATTTATGTACATAATATATGTAGCCTAATGGCAAAAAGAAGTATGACTTCACCTAACAGATGCAAAATGAACCATGCACAAGACCAAAGATAGATCTCATATTACCACTTTCACATTTGTACATTTCTCCCAAATATAAAAAGAAGCATAAAATTCTTAAACAAGGAACTATGAAAAGAAGTTTTAAGCAACCAAGAAGTACTTAATAAAAGTGCATAAATTAAAAAATAATCTATTTATTTTGCCAGCCCCGACCAATTTTTAAGATGAACATGCAGATACAATCACACAGTTAAACAGCCACTAAAATAAACCAACCTGGTCATCATAATCATTTCGTTCACGTATGCTTGCAGCTAATCCCATGATAAAAGTGTCAATTGGAGCCCGATCCTTGGACCAACCAGACTCAATTATCTGACAACTTGTTTTCACAACACTCTCAAACATTGCTCCCTGGCTGCCTCCCCATGTTTCAGCCTGTAGATCAGAGGATACAACAATAAAGACAACTTTTCATAAAGAAGTTGGAAATAGAACTCAATTTAGTCATGGCATGCACCTGTGCACAAGCAGTCAGCACAAGAGGCTTGAGGCGGATAAGCAGAACACGCAAGGGTTGACCCCCTCTAGTGACTGATATTTGAGCAATCCCTGAAAGTAGTGAATTGAAAAGCTCTTCGCAAGCTCTCAGCTTCCGCCACACAGATAGTAAGCATGCTTCCGCAGCATCTATAGTTAACGCAAGAGTCTCAAGTACCAATCTCTTGGTGGTTTTCCCATCAGCATCAAGATATTGAAGACCCTTAATTTTCATCCTGGCTGCAGCTTGATAAACGGACAACTTTGCATTAACTCTTGCTTTTAAAGCTTGACCCTGTTCACTCCAATCCCGCTTCCTTATCTGCTCACATAACCAACCATCTTATCAAATTTGATAATCAGTAACTTCAGTAAACATAAAGCTTTTTTCTACTATATTCAAATGCATACACAATTTAACAAGAAGAGAAAATATTATATCTGACATATTTACACAAATGTGAAATACCTAAACAGGCATATGTTTATAACGTGTGTACTTTTCTATATCGTAATTAGCTGCAAAATGTATTACACTTAATCCAACAGATTTCCTTTTTCTTCAGGTAATTCAAGCCAATACAAAACCCAAACATAAATAAATAAGTTCTCATTTACCTTTAGAAATGCAGACATAGAATGAAACTGCTTCTTGACTATGAATCTCACTTGCTCCAAAAGATTGTTATCGATCCTCTCATGCTCCAAAACCCGCGCAATTAATTTAAATGCAATTTCCTGCTTCTCCAATCCCTCTACAGTCTCCTCCTCAAAGGAAGCTACTTGCTGTCTGAACAAACCCCCACCACTAACTCCATCATTCAGCCCAAAAGTTATTCCCGCCGAATCGAAACCACTCTTCCACGCCGTTCCAATACCATTCACCACCACTGTCGTCGACGACGGTAAGCTCGCGCTTGACGAACCTGACGCTTGGCTCAAATCATGTGCAGGACTGGATATGTCTTTGTTTGGATTGAATTTGTTATTATTTACATTGTTCATCGGCGAGCTCTGAGACGATGTCGTGCCTGAGTTAACGGTGATTTGTTCAGAACTTGACGCCGTTACCATTGAGGGAGATATGAATTGTTCGAGAAGGCATGTCACTACTCTGTCCGCATCCGACGACACAATAGACGGGAAATTCTGAGTTAACGCCAAAAGAAAAGCTCTCGAAATCTCCGAATTATCATTCGCATAATGATTGATAGTCGTCAACACGACATCACCGGAGAATTCCGCAACCTCATCAGCGAACTCCGGCGACGTCTCGGCCGATTCCCGAACGTACCCGAGAAAATCAACAAAAAACGACGCGATCGACACAGCGTTGTACGATTGCGGCCAAAAAGACTGTTCAAAAGACAACGGAACTGAGCGAAGAAACTCGAGGACCAGACTCTTGGGCCTGGGTTCGACGCAGTCAGGGCACTTAGAGACAAATCTAGCCACAGCGAGAACGGCATTGAGCTGAGATCGCGAAACCCTAGGCGATCCGCCGAGCAACATCTCCGGTTGCGGACACCGGTTGCACATCCACGCAAGCTTCTCCGCAAATTGCTCCGGGTTCCTTGCCACGAGGTCGCAGAGCTCGATCAACGCATCCATTGTCGAATCTAGAGAGCGCGTTGTAATCTGTACGTAAATGTTTAAGTAGAAGAACGTGACGGTTAGGGTTTACAGAGGTCTCATTTCGTTGTGCCGTTGGTTGCCTCTCCTGAGGCCTGACGCCATCTCTGTTCTTTGTATTTTTCTTTTAAATTTTGTTTTTGTTTGGGTGTTTGTGTTTTGAAGTCAACAACTCTCGCGGCTCTCTTCTTGGATCGTCCTTCCTAACCTTTTTAAGTTATTACTTTCTCTGTCCCCTGTTCTCCGTCAAGTTTGGTTCAGAAGCTGAATTTATTCAAAATTATAATAAAATTAATAAACGCGTTGTATTTAATTTACCTTTTGTATTAATTTAGGCCCACCAAAAAGGTTAAATAAATAGTGTAAATGAGTGGTTCCAATTGAAAAGTTCGTTACGCACTTTTTAAAATGTAATTACAGTACTAGTCTCTTAATTGAGTCCTCTTAATTTATCTAATTTTATGCAATTATAATTTTTGTACTAAGAATTATAGGCTTAGTATTTGAACTATTTGACCAAAGTCTAGCCTGACTAATCAAATAACCTAAAGTTTCATTATACTTTGAATAAAAAAAATTATTTCTAATAAACTCACATATTTGAATAAAGTTACTTGAAACAATGTTATTTTAATCGAATGACTAAATTGTTTGAATTTTTTTATGAATCGATTCGAAGCTTTAATCAAATTAAAATTAACTCGTTAATTTCGAAACAAATATGATCTAGTCCAAATCTTACCGTCATTTGTAAGGATGACAACGTTCGGGCTAAGCTCGAGAATGCGGCCCGATTGACATAAAAAGGGCATGACCCGTTGATTATGGACCCGTCTGATCAAGTCAAACCTGTCGTCTCTAATTATTCTACTACTTTAAGCATGTTATTTAAATGATGTTTTTTTTAAAGGGCCTTTGTTGGTTCTTTGTACTTATTTCGCCTCTAAAGCGACCCATTCACATCTAACATTGGCCTTTACGGCTAATAGCCTAATAGAGTATGTCACTGTATTATACTCTTTATTATTCGTTAATTTAATTTAAATCTAATGTTAGCCCGCAATTAGTCAATGCCACTCCTCCTGCAACGCGACGCACGAGGAGGAAAGGAATCAATGAGTTATCCTTTTCATCATTTCGTTACCTCACATTCTCGAATCAAATCATGGCATTGTAGCTTCTTTTCTTGTCCGCATTGGGAACTTATTCTATATGTCCTTTTGTCTCCATTTGTTATTTTTTCACTCTTAAATCACCTTTTTCTTTTCTTTTTTTCGGCTTTTTAAGTTTAATAAATTTTATTTTTAAATATTTTTAACACTTTTAATAGATGTTTAATATTTTTATTAGACCTCGTGATACTAATTAGATATTTTATAGTATTTTAAAAACTAAATTAATTATGTCAGTTTTGTATTAAAATTTTTGAATCGATTAATTTTTCAGTTCAATTTTTAACTTTTTAGTTATATTTGGTTTAAAATTCTTTACGGATAAAAATCAATCAATTTATAATTAATTGGTCAATTTTATAGATTAAAATAAATCATTAATTTTCATCATTTTTTATTTTTTAATTTCATTCAATCTTAGCCTGTTTATAACAATCTATTATCGATTTAACCTTTTAAACTTTAAATATCTTATCTTATTGGTTAAACTTCAGGTCTAATTTTTAAAATATTAATATTTTATATAACTAAGTTAGATTTAATTGAGAACTTTTTTAAGAAAACTAATATGTACTCAATCTTTTAGGTTTTTTTAAAATATAGCATCTAAATTTTTTAAATTTTCAACGAGCTCGTTTGATAAATATGTCATATCATCATAAATAACTTTTTGTACTGAATAAAATTTAAATAATTTCCATTTTCACTCATATAGGCTTTTACTTATTTAATTTTTTTAAGATCTATGAATTAAATAATATTTTTGTTCCAATATTGCAAGTCGAGTCCTAGATATAAAAATATTATTATTAATATGAAATTAATATTTCATGAATAAAGTAATTAATAAATTAAAGAGTTAATGGGAAAGGTTGGGTTGATACTGTGCTCTTTTATTCATTTCTTCATGCACCAAAAGGACACGACTCTATCATCCATCTACATCAGCACTGTGATACTAAGCGAAATCAAACAACAAATCAAAAACACACCCTAAATGAGAAATTTAATCAAAATGCTAAACCCTAGAAACATCAAGGGCTGTTCTCCGGAATCCAAACACTCATGAGACAACAACTACTCCATTGAAAAACCAAAAAGAACCAAAAACCTGATGATGATTCATCGATCAAAAGGGCCATTGGGATCAAGCTGCTTGCACAACCCCAGATACGTAAGATAAAGAACACGATCTTTGGCCCCAGTTCTATGATTCTTCGTATGCTTACAGAAGTATTTGAGCTGTTCAAGCGTTAAGAAACCAAGCATCTGACCCAGAAGTAAAAACAGCCAGTTGATCTCCTTCTTGTTTTCAGCCATCACAGGCCTGACCCCATTTTCGAAATTGCAATACTTGCACTTGGGAAACACAGGATTGAGCCAAAAGGCTGGTGCTCGATCGTGCATCAAGCTCTTGTATCGGGCAATGAAATTCCCTATTTCAGCAAACTTCTCTTCCAAGTTAAACCCTAGATCGTACTTTCTCTCGCACTTCTTGCACTGGACCAAACCCGAAATAGTCTCAATTTGCTTCGATCTCAAGTACTCTAAGCTGTGTACCCTCGCGCGTCTGTCTGTTGCCCAAGGGTATATCACGGGGACTGTCTCGCTTCTCCCTTCTCGCGGAATTCTCGCAGGTCTTCCTCGTGCACGCGATGCGCGTTGCAAGGGTCCAGCTGGTTGATGTTGGTGGTGATTAACAGTAATATTACCGGAACTATCATTACCATCATAACCAAAAGTTGGCTGAGAAGCATGAACTTGGAGGTTAAAAGGAAATGAAGTATTCATCATCATTTGGGGCGGTGGTGGTGGTGGTGGAATTAAGATTCCATGGTCATGGATTTGTGTCATCAACCTTTGGGATGGTGGTGGAATCAGCATTTCGGTTGGCAGTGGATTTAGTGGCGAAATTGTGATTTCATGATAATGGGGTCGTGTGATTTCTTGTGGAGACAAATGGGTCGAAGATGAAAACGAATCTATAGATGGTTTTTTGGTAGTACTGTTACTGTAAGAGCAAGAAGTTAAAGACAGCGCAAGAGAATCATTTTCACCATCATCAGCTTCTTCTTCTTCTTCTTCGATGTTGTTTTCGTAACTAATCTTCCCAAGTTGGACCTCTGATACATCGCCGTCGGGGTTGTTCATTGCGTCCCTTTGGTCGTCGCTGTCCATGTCTTCTCTCTTCTCCATCGCCAGGAAAGCACAAGATTCAGAGGTTTTCAAAAATGGTGGCGATCACAGTTAAATTTTGGGAGATTCTGTTTGTTTGTTCGTTTCAAATATTGAAAAAATGACCATTCGGATAGCCACACGATATGATCTCTGGCTGTCGCACAATGTTGACCGTCGTTTGACCTTCTAGAAACATGATTTTAACCAATTTGTTTCTTGTAAAAGTCATGATATTACATTAATACTCTTGGATCAATTTAGGGTTATGTACATAATCTTCAGACCTATACTTTAAAGTTTAAACAAAAATACATTATTTCAAATTTTAGACCCTCCGTACTTGTTAATTTGTCTTTATTTTACTATTTCTTACTTAAACTTTTTATTTACTCTTAATTTTTTAACAACTTAGGATAATTAGATGAGTATGTCTTTATTATCAATGTTTTAAAGCCCGAACTGAACATAAAACCGATCAAAGGAAAAATTTAAGATTTAAATATTTAACCGGTCTTAAACTGTTATAAAATTAGCATATAATAAATAAGAATAAAAGTTATAAAGGTAAATAAAAATAAATATTTATTGAAATAAAAAATACGTCAATGTTTTTTAATTTTGATCAATAAATATTAATATTTTTAATATTATAAAATTTTAAATAATCACCAGTAATTAGTTATGGTTGGTTATATAATTAGTTCTTTTTCTTTAAATTTTAAAATTTACATCTT
>JANKYE010000224.1:35335046-35347770 GCA_032467995.1 Erythroxylum dillonii
TCCATACTATCTTTTGAGTAATGAAAATTTTGAAAAGTAACTTTTAAGCATGAAACTAGAGGGTTAGGGTGATGTTGAAAATTCAGTGCTTTGGGATTTAGGTGTGGACCATTTCTAATACTACATTAACAATAACCTAATTGAAAACTCACGAAAAATCGGAGAGAACGACGACGACGACGATGGCGGCGGAGGAGGATTAATCGAACGCCCAGTATCTTCCTACGAGCCCAGGTTATTCCTTTTCCATGTACTTTTTAATTTTTAATCATTTAGCACAGAGACTAAGAGGACGATTTGTACATAGGAGCTATCTGAATTGACCATTTTTAACAGCTAGAAAAAGAAAATGAAGCAAACATAGCAGCAATCCCTTCACAGAAGGGTTTCAGTTCCTAATTCATAGTATTCACTAACTTTCTCACCCTCCTCTGGCCGGCGTTGGAGCTGCACCGCCAGGACGCCTCGCCTGTTTCGCCCCTTGTACTCTTTTTTAGTCACCTTCAGTTTTCCTCCGTTGTTTTCTGTTAATTATCCGCCGTCGGTCGTCCATCGTCGTCTGGTCGGCGTCAAAGCTGTCAACGCCACGACCTCCTCCTCTCCAGTCACGGTCAGTAACCGTATACCCGTCCAAGTTGAAATGTTTTTATTGCTTTGCATATTAAAAATTCCCACTTGCTTGAAAAGGTGATAATGGGGGAATGACATATTGTAATGTTCTCTTTTTGACGTAGTAAAGACAGAACAAAGGTTCTTACGGATTAGGATGCTTTGCTAAAAGTTATTATCTTTCTTTATCAGATTTTGTTCATTTGAGATGTGTTAAGCAACAATTTTCTCTGTTATGGTTTGTTTGCCATATGTTACCTTAGAAGTAGCCATTGAAAGAATTTCATGTGCTGCAATTTCTGCATGGAATTGGTCTCAAGTTGTATTTACTGATTCTATGGTCTGGTCTGCAAAAGTTGTCAGAATAAAGAGAGTTCTTTTCTTGGATACCAAAACTCTTACTAGTCTTGAGCAAGAGACAAGAACTCCATCCCAACACTGTAATTGTTTACCTGCATGTATGCCCGAGGGAAAAGAGAGCAGTTCTAGGAGCTAAGCAACAAATCCTTTTCAAAGAGGAAATGTCTATGACCAAGTTAAAGACAGGTGTTGAAGAAATTAAATGACTTAGAACCTGCCTGTTTGGTTCGATTGGTTCTGACCAAGTTTAATCTTAATAGTAACTATTGTTTTCTCTTTTACACAATAAGAAGACAATATGAAGTACTCTCCAGTCTGCATCTAGTGAAGCCAAAATTGAACCTTCCAAAAGATAAAATTTAATTGTAGGATTAAGAGGATTTAAATTTTAATATATTATTATGAGATATAATTAGAACTAAATTTTAATTATATAAAATTGAGGGATTATTTTTTAATTTTTAAAAAATTATGTGAAATGATGTCCAAACAATACTGGTATTGTATGGACCAGTATCAAAACTGGTATGAACTCTAGTATGTTATTCACAACTTTAGTCGGTTAACCATTTCGTAAGCAGGGACGGAGGTAGGTGGGGGCCAGTGGTGCATTGGCCTCCCCCCCAAGATTATTAAATAATTATATATATATACATGTATATATATATATTAGGACGGGGCTATTTAGAGGTTAGTGGTGCACTGGGTTCTCCAAAATTTAAAAAATTAAATATTTGGGCCCCCCTATCTTAAATTCCTTGCTCTGTCACTGTCCGTAAGTCACTAAGATGCAGTCATCTCTTATCTTGATTTGAACTTGTGACCTTTGAGTGCATGTGGGAGGCTTGCTTTACAATTCAACCATCTATTTGGCTACGACTCAAGATTATTGTGCCCCAAAAAGACTAAAAGGAAAGTAAGAGAACACCTTATTGAATATCTTGCACAAGTTAAACTCCAGTCCCTATGTAATTGGAAATTAGGAGTTGCCAAAGACATCAAAGCCACACGAGGAAAGGAGTTGCAATTTCACTCGAAACATAAAGCAAAGCAAACATATAAGGGAAAGAGGACCAAAGCTTTTCAGTCCTTTCCTACATATCTACCCTCCTTCCCTTTATGCTTCCTTTTTTGTGATAAAGTTCTCTCCTTTTTCGACTTAGATTGCATTTTTTTGCTGGATTTTTTCTGTTTTGTTGTTAAACAATTGTTGAAGCATATCTTGTCACCTCTTTTTCTGCCTAAAATGGATCAGTGGACATTTTTGTATTCCAAACTCAGTCAGAAAGCTTGTCTTTATGTTTGTTATCGGAACTGAATTCTATTTCAAATAAAACTAGTCACCATTAGTTTGTTATTGGAACATTATACTAGAGCAATCATTTTGCACAGAGACTAAGAGGAAGAATTGGGTATAAGAGCCATCTGAACAAAGAATTTGATCTTAAATTCCCATATTCCTTGTTTTTTACCCCAATATACAGCTGAATGATTCTTTACATTCCTCAATATTTGTGTCTTAGCTATCTTTTCAAGAGGTTATGGGTTTTAAAATGTCTGAATTGGTGCAGAGCTGGGTGCCTATGGACAACATGGTGGATTCCCTGAACAATGCTTATCAGGAATTTGTAGCTGCAGCGGTAAGTGTCCTTGAAGCTAAGGAATTAACAGGTGGACAGAAGACGGCAGCGACAGATGCTGCATTAGAGAATTTTAAGCAGAGGTGGGAATTGTTCAAGGTGGCTTGTGATCAGGGAGAGGAGTTTGTGGAGTCTGTGAGGCAAAGAATTGGCTCTGAATGCCTGGTGGACGAGGCCACTGGTTCGGCCACTACAGGGAAGTCAGGAACAGGGCTTCCACCGATTAGTGCAGTCCGGTTGGAGCAGATGAGTAAGGCTGTGAGATGGCTTGTGATTGAGTTGCAGCAGGGCTCAGGAGGTGCTGGTGGGGCATCAGGGCATTCCCATACTTCAGCTCCTTTTGATGCTAGGTTTCCTGAGGATGCAACTCAGTAAGTAGGTGAGAATATAAGCTATTTGAGTTGTATGTTGCCGGATATCATACTTGACTGTCTGTGGATGTGTTTGTATTGCATTGCTTGAGTATTTTAGGGATGACATTGATTGCTGGACTCATTCACTTCCTTTAATTTTTCTTTTGTCTGGATGCTTTGCTTCAATGTTCATTATACCCTTTTTCTCTTTGTGCATATGTTAGCTTACCTTGATTGGTGATAGTAATGGCCCTACTGTATGATCTTGTCACTGGACGATTAAGAGAGAAATCCACCTTCCTTCCCTTATCGGTGTTCCTCCCTTTGGAGGAAGAACCGATGTTGAATGAAGGTTAGATCTTGATAGAGCTAGCTGATAAATTACAGCTAAAGTAACTAATCTTTTTTTTTTTTTAATGATTTCAATACCTTTATTCATTGATAATTTTGATGTTATATAGGCAAAAAAGGAAAATAACAATCCATCTAACTAGGACTCCTATTATAGTAGAACTCTATTAAGAAACAAAAAACCAGAAAGGATCTTTCAAAAGCTAACTATCCTTATCCAAATACTATCCTAATCTAATCTTCTATTATTTCTCCTGTCTAACTAAATTCTCCAGCCTGCTCCAGCTTATCAGCCGTTACCCAACTTCTTCCCTCTCCTTTGATAAGTTCTACCCACAAAAGCATCCTTATCAAGTGATTTGTGTGGACTGAAAATTATCATATATATAACTTGGTTAGTCACCACGGATGCTGGATATATACTTGTTCAGTGCGTTTGTCATTTAAATATTGATTATAAATGTGAATACTGATACAGGAAAAGACAAGGGGGTGATTTTCCCAACTTTTTGAAATTTATGGTTCTTTCTTTTATCCCTTCTTCTCACACTACTCTTCCTTTCCGAGTAATTATGCCTGAAACCCTGTTAATTAATGGTTCTCAATGACCAAACTAATCTGGTTTGCATGATTGAAAACTAAAAGAAAGAAAAGAAAAGTAGTGAAACAATTGACTTGTGTTGTAGAATTGGGTTAAGATTCTCACTCTAGGAAAATGCTAGAACTTAACGTTCCCAAGTATATAAAGTACTCAAACCCCTTCTTCACATTCCTCTTACCTCTGTTACTTTATTGCATCCTTTTACTTTATATTGCGTCATTGTTTCTAAATAATAACTGGTAAGCTTTAATCACATTCCATGTCATGTTGCACAAAGTACGAAATAAAGGTCTGAGTACATGAACTTGGAATTAGTCAGCCTTATAAGTAAACACAAGTTCTAATAGAAAAATCTTTTCAATGACATTGTACCGAAGAAACCTTTTAGTTGCAGATAACTTCTCTGAAAGCTTACAAGTTTATTATGGTTTGTGATTGTTGGAGGAAGAAGTCGGCAAAAACACGGTAGCATAATCGGATTGTCATCAGTTTGATTTGATAGGTTTATGTTATTATTTGCAAAACATGTCAATTTGGCTGAAGGATGGCTTTGCTCTCATCTGTTACCAACATTCAGCTGCAATTTTCATATGACACACTGCACATTTTAAATGTGAATGTGGAGGGTCTCAAATCTCAATGGTTTAGCATTCATTCACTTCAGCTTTCTGTGATGTCTTTTTTTACTATTTCAAGCTACAGTGGCATGACGGTCTACTTGAAACTGAAGAGGAATCGAAAGGTTGAATCTTTCGGTTTTTTGTATGTTGATAATGCGATGTAAAGTAAGAATCTCAGGCCAAATAACCAAACTTGTAAGATGCCTAACAACCTCAAACTATCACAAAGTGTGATTATACTGTTATAGTAAACTACTTGAACTAACGTAACAACTTGTGTGGCTTTGATGTCAGTAATTAAGTGATGAAACTCACTAGTACGAAAGGGAATCGTGCTTGTCACAATGATTAAATAAGCTGCAGCTAAAAAACTCACGTTATAAAAATTGGAGGATTTTAGTTTTTAAAATTAATTTATATAATAAGTTAGAATTTCAAAAATTTAAGGATTGAATCTAAATTTATATAAAAAAAATTCAACCCAAGCCAGTATTCATAAATAATTTAAAATTAAGTTAACATATAATTGTAGTTCACATAATTATGAAAAAGGGAATAAAAAATGTAAATATTTTGGGTATGAATTATAATATATATATTCTTCTTAGTAAATATTTTTGTTTATTAAGAATTCTTCGGATTTTTTAAAATTTTAACCGTTAAGAAAGTTTAATTTTTATTTAAAAATAATTAAGTTAATTTTATATAGTAAAACATAAATTAATATTAACATATTATAACATATTAAATTTATGAGTTGAAATTAAATTTAAAATTTTATAATAAATCAAATTTAAATTTAAAAATTAAACAGGTTTGAATAAATTATAAACTAAAATTTTAGTTAAATTCATTCCTACTTGGACTTTGACGGCTTGATTTACAAATATCCTTATTGAATATCTTGCGTAAGTTAAACTTCAGTTCAGTTCCTACGTAGTTGGAACTTGGAAGTCAGGAGTCTAGTACGAGGACAAGAGTGATCAAAGACATCAAAGCCACGCGAGGAAAAAAGAGTTGCAAGTTTCAATCCAAACGTAAAGCAAACCAAACAGGTAAGTGAAAAAGGACCAAAGCTTTTCAGTTTTATGCCTTTTTCTGATAATAAAGCTCCCTCCTTTTTGGACTTTGAGTTCTCAGGTATTGCATTCTTTTTTTGGGTTTTTTCTGTTGCTTTGTTAAGAAATTGATGAAGCATGTATTTTCACTTCTTTTTCTTCCTGAAACGGATGGTTTGAACTTTTTTTATTCCCAACTCGATCAGAGATCTTTTCTTTGTGTTTCAATGACCATCTGGCATTTATGACTGAATCAGATGGATTTTTGGTGTGCGTATGTATGTGTTATACATTCTCGGACATGGGTTCTCAATTTTAACTGTTGAAATTTAGACTGATGGGTATATCTGACCAATCTTTATATGTAGATTAATGGACTCGAGATATGAAGTTCAGAAAGTTCACTCTTCATATAATAAGGTGAGTATGTGAATTAGGATTTAATTAATTAGTTCTACTTATTTTTTTTTTTTGGAAATTATTCTACTTATGTTTGTTTCTGTTGTTTATAATCTTTTGGTTTGGAGATATTCTTTTGCTGTCCAGAGAGCTTCTGGAGTCCCTCTTTCATTTTTATTTCATTTCTGGAGGTGAAATTATAGTTTAGTTAACCACACTGGCTGTGAAATCAGATGTTTGAGGATGTAATTATGTGTGAATCATTTTGATACTGAGTAAACAGTAGTTTATTGATCTTAGACGTTTATTTTGGTTTTTAAGGTTTGTGCAGATTTGCAGTCTTGGGCTTCGACTATTGTGGCATTTTGTGCACGTTCTTGTCAGCTTATGGTACTTTGGAGTTTATGTAGCTGAGGTGTTTGAAAGTTGTATAATGTCTTGTGGACTATTGAAACACTACAAAAAACTTAATGTCGGTCATATCCGGTATCTTGCTATTGTGGTTGAAAGCGAAGAAGCTTACCAAATTGGTAAAGTTATTCAGCTATTGAAATGGCTGGAAGCACTCGGTGTGAAACAATTGTGCCTCTATGATGTTGAAGGTAAGATGTGAGGTGTTTTATCAAACTTTGTAGTGGGAAACAATGCAACAACTAAAATGTGAGATATTGGGATTTTAGATTTTATTTTTACCGTCATTTAACTTGCAGGGGTTCTAAAGAAATCCAAGAAATCCATCATAGAGAAGTTGGAAAGTGCAATACTGCTTGAGGTAGTATCATTTAGTTCTATCCGAACATTTACCTTTTTCTTTCTGTTTAATTTCATTAATGATCTGGTTGTTGTCCTAAATTCTAATTGTTACTCATCATCTATTGCATCACCAATATACATCTCTTTTTCACACGTTTTATCTGGAATGAATAAAACCGATATAGTCACCAGTGTCTATTTTGGTGATTTCTGTATGTATTGATACTGGACATGCAATTATGCTTAAACATACCAGCATGAATGGCTGAGGTTTTATTGAACCAACTTCTGGCACTTACAGGAATGCATGGAAGAAGATTTACTAAAGGAGCAGAAACATATGATTTTGGAGTTTGCTTCAATCTCTGACGGAAAGGATATGGTGGCCAAGGCAGCTAATCTACTCTTTTTGAAGTACTCAAAATTGGCAAAAACTAATGCAGAAGAAGCTCAAGTGTTCACAGAAGCTAACTTGGGGGAGGCCCTCAGGGCTATTGGTTTGCTCTCTTTATCTGAATATTTTGTTTTTCTAATTGATATCCAGTTCTTGGTACATTGAACTTCTTGTATCATCAGGTTGCAAAGGACAAGATCCTGATCTGCTGTTAGTGTATGGACCTGTAAGATGCCACTTGGGTTTTCCAGCATGGAGAATTCGATTTACTGAGATAATGTAAGTGTTATAATTATGTATATACTTAAATTGATGATATCATTTATGCAGAAACGTCCATAACAGTGTTACTAGTAGAGATGGTAGTGGAGTGGGCCGATGGCCGATTGGAATTGGACAGTCCAAAGTCCGATCTGAACAGGCTTAATTGACGTCATTTTGCCTGAATTAGTTCTGGTCAGGCCAATACTCCCAAGTTTGAACCTGGCAAAAGTTTCGGTCAACTTTACTTTCATCCATTGACTTTAAGCCTTTTTGCCATCCCTAATGACTAGAGGATTTTCTTGCAAAAAAATTATTATGGAGCTTCTCTATATATCCTGCGAGTTTTTAGTTTCCTTGCTGAAAGTTGTAATCTGCTGCAGACACATGGGATCCCTGAAGTCTATGAGACATGGTTCTTTGCTGAATGCAATTCGAAAGTTCACATTTGTGCAGCAGAATTATGGTAAAAAAATAAAAATAAAAAAAGCCCTTCACTTTTTGATGATAATTCCCATCTATTAATAGATTTCTTTAATAATAGGAAGTTATGAACTTTTACTATCTGATTTTCATCTTGTGACAGGCAAATGAGCCACTTTGCGAGGAAATTGCTGTAATTTAATTTTCTTTAGTGACATTCAGCCATGTAATACTAACTTTTTTTCCCTCCCCCCTTTGAACCTCTTAATCCGATTATGTATTAAACAGACTGTAGTAGTAAGTTGAGATTCATATGAAAGCCTAATCTTTCAGTCAAGCTTTTTGATGCTACATACAGTTATGGCTTGCTGTATACACACGTGTGTGTATGTGTTTTTTTTTTTCCCAAAAATAACTTCTTTATTAATTAGGAGTAAAATCATACTTTTAAATCTTCTCAAATCCTGTATTCAGCAGAACTTTTACATTCTTGTATACAATCATGGCTTACTAAGAAGAAAACGGTCGAATACAAATACAAAGACAAGCAACAGCCAAATCTTTTTTGGCAGATTTGTGGCTCCAGTTTACATGATGATCAAATATTAACTTGAAAATGGAATACACTATTAACCTTCATATATATCAATCGTCTTCTGTCTAGACTCAAAATTCCAAAATTGTTAATCATTGAACACAAGGAAAAAACTTCAGAATTTGATTACACAACACTGATATAAAGGGTGCTTGGTTTTGACAACAAAAGATTAGAGTTGAATTAATTGAACATGTTTGACAAAATTAAATGGATAAACCCAGTTCAATATTCAGTTTCCAGAATGCCATCAATGAGGCCAAATTCCATAGCCTGCAAAAGAAACATAACCTCACCAAGTATTAGTGCTACAGGAGGATGAACTCATAATTTCAGGAGAATAAAGTTGCGCCACATTACCTCTGAAGTAGATAAGAAACGGTCCCTCTCAGTATACTGCTGCACCATCTCAAGTGGTTGGCCAGTAAATGCAGCATACATTCTGTCTATTTTCTGCATTAAATAACAAGGGATTTAAGAGCACACATTGATTGAAACCATGATGCCAAATAGAGCAGCTATCAAGTTTTCAAATTCTTGAATGACCCGTGCATCTGGTTTTCATCTTAACCATACCAGTTTCTAGGAATGCTGCGGATGGATAACAGACACGTAGCAAGAAATCAAGTCACCACACCCAACAAAATAGAAAAAGAAAGAGGAAACATTGAAATATAACAACTATAATCTGCACATGAAATGCTGAATTTCAGATAAGAGACCAAGTAAATGGTCTAAGATGATGGTATTAGTCACTTTTGTTATGGATGATGTTTAAGCGCTCATGGTAGAAAGCCTTCCTCCTGCTTGGGGAACATTCTTACTCGAGCTGTCTATTTCAAACTTCCAAGTCTATATAACATTTTTCACATCCTTTGCAGTAAAGAGTCGCCTGAGCATGATCACTGCAACCCCCTTAGCCTAATGGAAACACTAAATTTGGCTATTTAATTATAATAGTTCTGATAACTCAAACAAATCATTGATCAGGTTTAGATCATGAGTAAAGCAGGGTCAACAAAACAGTAATAGGAACAGAAACTAACATGACGGGATTGAACAGCTTCATTTACTTGGCGCCTCACATCTTCCACATGGCCCTACACAAGCAAAGAAACCTGTAATAAATCAGTAACTGCTGATAAAATAACCAAATGAAATAAGAGATGCTGAATATCTTGTTAAGTAAAAGTGTTATTTGTGTTCTGAAAGAACTTCCAAGTATTAACCAGTATAAATAAGCACTTCATTTAGATTTCAGGGTTCAAGCCCTTACATGCCACAAGGGAAGAGTAAGTTAACAGTAATGAACACTAGCCCTCCTTTAGTTGCATTTTATTCCCCTAGAAAGCCAAGTTGACGACATTTTCCTTCTTTGTTTGTTCTTTAGTTTTTTTGACAAGGATGGAGATGGGGGTTGGTGAAAATATTTCTTCAACAGTTTGAAAAGAGATAAATCACACAGTCAAAACTCAGTTGAATACAAAAGACAAAGATTCTTACACCACATCCACCCTGTGGTTGATGTATCATAATACGTGCATTGGGCATAGCATACCGCATTCCCTTTTCTCCACCAGCAAGAAGAAGTGCTCCTTGGCTTGCAGCTACTCCAAAACATACTGTGCCAATTTTAGGCTTTATCTGAGAACATTTAAAGAACTGAATACTTCAGAAAACAAGATAAGGGATCAAAAGTGTAACTAGATGGCTAGGACTTAAAATGCAATCCACGAATGCCTTTAATGCATCTAGGAAGCACCTAAATTATCATATTTTGACTAGGTACAACCCTCATCAAGCTTCAACTAGGGACCTAGTATGTAATAGCATAAGTACAAAATTACTTCACTACCATTAATCTGTGAACTGTGGAGATGGTCCTCCTATGAGGAAAGTTCATAGGAAAGCTCCTAAATTACCTTTTTCATCGCTTCAGGTGCATGAAGATGCCACAACATCTCAATTAGGATAAAACTGGTATATAGTGTTTAGAATATGTAACTTTCTATACTATAGAGTATCATGCTTATAGACAATCAAAAAGGCACGTAGCAATGGAACTCGGATGTTGAAAAAGAATAAAGAGTGGAAGTCAAGGTTAGTTACCCAAGACATGCAGTCATAAATTGCCAATACGGAGTAAGTACTTCCACCAGGGCAGTTCAGATACATCTGCCAGAGTACAATAGTGACTCATAAGCACTCAATTTTTGCAGTACTAGTCCAAGTGAAACAGTAGCAAGACAGAAAATAGAAGACATAAGCTAAGAATATAACCAGACCAGAATATCTGCATTCTCATCAACAGCTGCTAGAGTAACAAGCTGTGATATGACACGCTGAGCCACCTGCGAATTTATTGGCTGCCCAATGAAGATTATGCGATTCCTTAATAACACAGATGACAAATCCAAAGGTCCTCCAGGAGTCAGGACTGCTGGCATAATGGGTGGATTCCCTTTTTTGGCTTCAATTGTACCATAACTATAAATCAAAACATCCTGTTAGAAAATAGAGTCTCACAAAGAGGTAATAACTGCATAAGCAGGACAGAAGGCATTCCATGTATGCCATCTCGTCCATGTTAAACAAGAAATTCCATTATTAATACACTCGTCTAAGAATTTTGCACTGAAACCATAACTTGAAAAGCAATACCTATATAATACTAGAATAAGGTTAATAAGGAAATCTAATTCATGGCCTTATTGTGCATCAAATCAGATTTATAGAAGAATATGAAAACATTGAAATTTTGGTCAAAGTAATAGACCTTTTATCTGTATCATGGAGATTCTTCTCGTGAATCCTTACAGGTAAGCCGCTATGTCTACTTGACAATCCTGCATATGGTAAAAAATTAGTATAATGACTGAATAGACGATTACCAAAAATGCAACTGCATAACTCTTCATTTAATCTCTGCCGCTTTCTGAGGCTCTCAAATATGTATTCTGATTTTCCATCTCGGTTATTTTCAAGTCATTTTGTTTTGAAACAAAAATGCAGAAATAGAATAGCAATTCAATATGCCTTGCAACATCACCACACAAATCTGATTCTGCAATCATAATCCAAGGCAAAAATGTAAAGAAAAATAAAGACAGACCCATATATAGTTATACATTAGTATGTTTTCAAGGAGAAGTCAATTGGCGAGGCAACGTTGGACAATAAAAGAAGAACTCTGAAAAATAAATGCCCAAGCGCCTTTCGCGCAAAGAAGAACAAGAAAGTCACGAGCATGAATACTTGACAGCAACAACAAACTGAACAATTTACAATCACAATTCGGAAACAAAACAAGCATACTAAACTAATCATTAAGCTTCAATATGAAAAGAGTCTACAGGTAAATATCAAAACAATCAGAATTAAGCTAAATTAGGTAATTCTTAAAACAAAAGAAAGCTTACCACTTGTAGAACAATCACCATAGGAACTAGGGGATGCAGAGAGCACCGACCTTACTGGGTTCCTGCAACAAATCGAAATTGATAACGGAGATAACAAACAAAATAAAAAACACACGAATATAACAATCAAGCAAGTTCCTTTGCACAAAAGAAACAACCTTGTACTGATACCTGAGACTAAACAGAGATAAAGCTGGTGATTTATTGCGAGAAGAAACAAAGAAGCAGCATGGGGCTGAAATGGCTGATGCTACCATTTCGCAGCTAAACAGAAGGAGACGACAGGCACCAAGAAGAGTTTTGACAACATAACAATTTACATTTTTAAAAGCTTTTTTAAGGATAATAGAATTTTCTAAAAAAAAAACTATATAATTTAAGGCAGTACTTAAATAATAAAGCTAAAATTATTATATATGATTTAATTAAATGTCATAAATATAATAATTTAAAAGTCTTAAATATGATTTAAATTAATTTTATTTAAATTAAATTGTTATAAAAATAATATTTAAATATGACGTTGAAGTAATTTTTAATTAGGGGGTCCAAATCTAATGAAAGAGAAGGTTTTTGAACTGGATCTGATTCTGAAGCCCAACAGTTAGTAACCATGCTTTTCTTGATGGATCTTTTTCTTGCATAAAATGTTTCTCAGGCCTATTTAAGGGGTTTTTGTGTGGTTAAAAAATTTAATTAGTTTGGTATATTTAATTAGAAAATTTTTGAATTGATTAACTTTTTAGTTTGATTTATTTTAATATTTTCTACTATTAAAAATTGATTATTTTATTAATCAATATGTCAATTTTATAAATTAAAATAAATTAATTAATTTTTCTTTAACAAACTCTTTATTTAATTTTGTTTTATTTTTATAAATACGAA
>JANKYE010000224.1:35395718-35410914 GCA_032467995.1 Erythroxylum dillonii
TCAGTTTTCACTGTTTCTTTAAGATAGTATTTTATTCATAACTTCTTCATTTCTAATCCAAATTGAGCGTTTCCAGTGGCATTGGAATCGTTAAAACCGAGGGAACGATTTTATTAAAAAGCCAATCCAAATTTTCTAATTGAGTTTTCCCCTTTTCTTTGTGGTCAATACGTGTTCGGTTATGAATCCTCCATGATTTGTGGGTCCGAATGTTGGGCCTCGGAGACGGGGTCCAACACATGAGGTTAGCCACTTTTACACAACGTTGTCTTGACCATATCAACTAAGGTCCTGTTCTTTCTCTGAATTGAGGGGTCCTTGGGCAAGAAAAGTTTGTGAATCATACTATTATTGTCACATAAATCTTCAAACTTTATGTTATCAAATTTTCCTCCATAATCGCTCCGAATTGAAGTAATGCAGTATCGTTTTTCGATTAGAATTTTTCTGCGAAACTTCTAAAAAACTTCAAGAGCATCATCTTTATTTGATAGGAAGTCAACCTATGTAAATCTTGAATAATCATCTACTAAAACAAAACCGTAATATTTACCACCAAAATTTTGAGTCCTAATGGGACCAAATAAAGCCTTGTCTTTGCTATATTAGTTATGGTAGTTTATTTATTAACCATACCTAGTTTGTTAGTTAGATAATTACAGTTAGTTACCGTTTCTACTTTCTTGAATACTGTATATAAATACTCTCATTAGTTGCTAATAAAGTCAAGCTTTACAATTCCCAAAATACATTTTCTACATGGTATCAGAGACTACTTGTCTCAATGGTTTGGGGTAGTGCTCGGTTATGTCCCTTTGCCCAATATGTCCATCAGATGTCCAGTCCTACTCTGGACTGAGGGGGTGTGTTAGGAATCCCACATTGGACAACTATAAGAGCATTCAACAATTTATAATACTGTGCAAACCTCCCCCTCTTGAGCTAGCTTTTGAGGGTGAGTTAGGCCCTTTGATGTTTGATCCCTCGCTCATCTATGATTCCCCATCTCCTCTATCTCCCCTATCACCAAACCCTCCTCCTCAACCTTCTTCTTTACCAACTTCTTCCTTCCCATCTTAACGACCCTCTCTGAAAGTTTCCTTCTCGTTTCGATGGATACCATTGTTACCTATACTCTGCTGATGCGAATCATCTTCATAATCATACCACACCACATCCTTTATCTTCTTCTATTTCTTATTCCAATATTTTTTCATCTCATTTGCATTTTACTCTTGCTATAACTGCTTCCAAGGAACCTAAAACTTATTTCCAAGACAGTAAACATTCCCATTGGAGGGAAGCAATGTAGGCTGAAATAACTGCTCTTGAGCAAAATAACATATGGATCATTATAGATTTACCTTCTGGCAAGACTACTATAGGTTATAAATGGGTTTACAAGATTAAACATCGAGTAGATGGTTCTATTGAGTGTTACAAAGCTCGACTAGTTGCCAAGGGCTACACACAGACAAAGGGTGTCGATTACTTTGATACCTATTCTTCTATGGCTAAGATCACTAGTACTCCTCTTTTGTTTGCTTTTGCTGCTTCTAAGAATTGGTTTCTGCATCAGCTTTATGTTAACAATGTACTTTTGCATGGTGATCTCCATGAGGAAGTGTATATGACTTTACCTCTTAGTTTTGACTCTTCTAATACTTCTTCCGTTTGTAAGCTGCAAAAATCTTTATATAGGCTTAAGCAAGCCAGTAGGCAGTGGTTTTCCAAGCTTACATCTGCTCTCCTTTCTCTTGGCTATGTTTAATCAACTTCTGATTTTTCCTTGTTTGTCAAGAAGGATGCCATTTCTTTCACTACATTGTTGGTATACGTTGATGATGTTATCTTAACTGGTGATAACATGACTGAAATTACAAGAATAAAGGCTTTCTTGGATTCTTCTTTTCGGATCAAGGATCTGGGTGACTTAAAATGCTTCCTTGTTCTTGAAGTGGCTTGTAATTCCTCTGGCATTCATCTTTCTCAACGTAAGTATACTTTGGATATCCTGACAGAGATTGGATTTTTAGACTGCAAACCTGCGAAAGCTCCTATTGTCACTAAAGTACCAAGGACTGCTTATGATGATTTGCTTCCTAATAATTCCTCTTTCGTAAGCTTATTAGTTGCCTTCTCTATTTGACTTCTACTCGACCAGATATTGCCTTTGCTACTCAGCAGTTGAGACAACATTTGGACTCACCCACCGTCACCCATCTTCAGGCTGCTCATCGTGTTTTGCGTTACTTGAAGAGCTATCCTACTACTGGTTTGTTCTTTTCTGCTGCTTCCTCACCTGTTCTTAAGGCCTTTAGTGATTCTGATTGGGTTGGCTTCCCTGAGACCCGACGATCCGTCACTAGCTATTGTTTATTCTTTGGTGACTCTCTCATTAGCTGGAAAGCTAAGAAGCAAACCACCATTTCACGCTCTTCCTCTAAGGTTGAGTATAGAGCTCTTACCTTCCACTGCTTATGAAGTTCAATGGCTTCACTATCTCTTGTGTGATTTGCACATGCCTGTTTCCATTCCTACGACTTTATTCTATGACAACAATTCTGCCTTACAGTTTGTTGCAAATCCTACCTTTCATGAGCGGATAAAACATATCGAGATTGACTGTCACCTTGTTCGGGAGAAAGTGCTTACTGGTGTTATCAAGCTTCTCCTTTGCTCCTTCAAGGATTAGCTCGCAGATATCTTTACTAAGGCTCTTGTCGCTGCTCCTTTCAAATCAACATATCCAAACTGGGATTGCTTTCTATTCATTCTCTAACTTGAGGGGGGCTCTTGGCTATATTAGTTATGGTAGTTTATTTATTAACCATACTTAGTTTATTAGTTAGATGATTACAGTTAGTTACCGTTTCTGCTTTCTTGAATACTGTATATAAATACTCTCATTAGTAGTTAATAAAGTCAAGCTTTACAATTCCTAAAATACTTTTTCTACACCTTGCACCTCCAAATGTGGGTAGTTACGGTGTTGAAGCCAGAGAAGCAGGAGTCCGGACATTTCTTGGCCTTGTCTTTGAAGCTAGAGACATGATGAGAACTGAGACTGAAGATCTTGAAGTCGAGAGGTTCTTCTGTCTAGTGGAAAACCAGAGCATTGCAGGGGATACTGCTATTGAGTTTAAGTAGCTCAGGTTGCAGGAAAGTGACACGCAGGGGATTTCGAGTTGCTAGAAGTTGGCGGTCATTGCATGGGGTGATAGTCAGTGGTTTATCGGCAACCATTGCTGCCAAGTTTTCAAAAAAAATCTTATGCCATCGAAGGTTACGTAGTTGGTTGATGTTCCAATATCAAAATCACTGCACTTGAATGGTGTCACCTGCATGCACAAAATTCTTTCATTAAAAATGGATCTTCTGATTAATATTTTAAACTTATTCAAATCATTACTTGGAGAATGCACAATGATTGGTCATCTCTTGCCAACTGATCCATTATGGAGGTAACTAGGTCCTTAAATGCTAGATTAGGGTACACAAGGTCACCAATTTCGTCCAAACCACATTCACTAGAGGCTGACACAAAGCCAGCTCCATTCCTGTTACAATCAAACTCTAAATGACCCACTTTTGGGTTGAACTTCATTCTTCCGGCCAAGAAGTCAACCGCCTTCTGCTATAAGTTTGTTTAATGTATATTAAAAATAATGGACTGTCTTTTGACATTTTTTCAGGGAAGGTAATCAGCATGCGGACTAGTTAGTCCACATTGCTCAGTCTTTTGCAATCAGCATTTTTTGTTTTCACTATCCACCTTCGGGTTGTATTTCTTATATCCTTCAGGATATGATTGGGGTCTTACTCCTACAATTAGACATGTAATAGTGTTTCTCTCCAAAACAAAAATAAATAAATAAATAAATAAATGGTGACTACCATATTTAATAATAAAATAAAAATTTCTTTTAATTAGTTAAAATTTGGGTCTTATTTTCCGTTAAGTGGAGGTAAATTTTAATTGATTGGTAAAAAGAAAGCATTAAAAGTCACACTTTTGTTATTTATTTTCAATAAGCAGGTACACTATGTATGAAGTAGCAGTACTCGAGTTCTCGAGAGCTCACATTGATGGAGATAGAGCTTATGGGTCGGTTTCTCACTTAACCCAACAAACACATATTCAACTAGTCCAAACAACAAAAGAGAAAGCAGAAGTCCAAGCCCACTCTAAATGCTTATAGAGAATTCCAATTTGTTCACATGCACCTGTACAGCATACACAAAAAATACCACATAACAAAATATCTAGTGCAATGATAATATGTCAGAATTAGTTACAAATTATAGCCATTGGATTATAACAACTTAAGATCAATGGACAAAATTCATTGATCTCTTTGTATAAATTGATTGTACAACTTGACAATAAAATTCACATCAGTTTCACAAATTTTCTCAAAAGTTTTACATGGTATCAGAGCTCTCCACTGACTAATCGTATACACTCTGCTATGGCTTATTCTTCTTCCACAACTGACACCAGCAATGTCATACCTTCTTCATCTTCTACCTCCCTTGATTTTTCAGCCCTAGCCAAAACACTCAATTTCAACCTACCATTAAAGCTTGATCAAACCAACTTTCTGAACTGGTGTCCTCAAGTATTGGATGCTATATGCGCCTTAGATTTGGAGATGTATATCTCATCCGACCATGAATGTCCTCTAGCCTTGATTCCCTCTCCTCATCATGACCCTTCTGCTGCTCCTGTTTTCATCCCTAATCCTACACACAAGTCATGGACAAGAGTGGATCAATTACTGTTATGCTGGTTGCTCACTACTATTGGTGAGTCCATCATTGGACAAGTAAACCATGCAAGCTCTTCCAAAAGAGCTTTGGAAAATATTACTTTGCCTATATGCGTAGACCTCCCTTGTTAAGGTCTTGCAGCTCAAACAAAGGCTATCCTCTCTACAGAATGGAGCCTCAACCATTTTTGAGTATATTCAACAAACCAAGTCTATTGGTGACTCCCTAAAGGTGGCAGGGCATGCTGTTTCTGAACAAGAGTTAATCCTTAGTGCTCTTAGTGGTTTGGGTAGTGAGTATGATCTGGTAGTAGTGATGTTAACAAATTCTGTGGCTCTATCCTCTCTTCAGGATGTTCTTTATACTCTCATGATGCATGAAACTAGACTTGAGCAACAACATGCTCATTCTCAAATCTCCCTCTTGAACACCACTACCAACATGGCAACTTACTCTCAGCACTCCACTCATGCTTCTACTGGTGGTCGAGGACCCTATTGTGGCAGGGGAAATAGAGGTTGAGGGGGTAGATCTCATAAAATCTCCTATCAGCTTTGCAACAAACCAGGACATCATGCTCTCAAGTGTTACAAATGTTTTGACACTAATTGGCAGGGCCCATCACTCTTACCACACTACTCAGCAGTCCACTCCTCCCAATCAGCAAGCCTACATTGTTCATCAGTCCACTCCACACAACTCTTCGGATGCTGCCTCTGATCCTAGCTGGTTTGTTGACAGTGGTGCTACCAACCACGTCACAACTGATCTTTCCAATCTCACTATTCAGAATCCTTACACTGGGAAAGAACAACTAGCAGTTGGTAATGGTTCTACACTTCTTATATCCCAAATTGGCTCTTCCTATCTTTCTTCATCCTCTATTTCTCCTATCAAGTTAAATAACATTCTTCATGTCCCTAACATCACCAAAAATCTATTAAGCATTTCCCAATTGACTAAGGATAACCACATTGTTGTTGAATTTAATGATTCTTGTTGTGTTTTTAAGGACAAAACTACAGGGAGGACTCTACTCTAGGGGCTGCTCCAGAATGGCCTATACAGCCTTAAACCAGAATCTCCTCAAATATGGCCAATCCAATCTTCATCCTCCACTTTCTACTATGCCTTATCCGCTGAATCAAGTGTAAATGAGTGGCATGCTCGTTTAGGGCATCCAAATGCTACTGTATTGAAACACATTTTACAATCAATGAATTATAATTTTCAGCCTCCTAATTCTTCTTTCAAATTTTGTGATTCATGTCAATATGGCAAACACGACAAACTTCCCTTTCAGACACATGCAATTTCTACCACACAGCTCCTAGAAATAGTTTATACCAATGTTTTGGTCCTAGTCCTCTTCCTTCTACCACTGGACATAGATACTATCTCATCTTTGTTGATACCTTCTCTAGATTCACTTGGATGTATCCACTCAAACATAAATAAGAAACTATGGCAACATTCATTCAATTTAAATCTTTTGTTGAATTACAACTGAATTATAAAATTAAGGCCTTACATAGTGATATGGGAGGGGAATTCACAGTTTTAAAACCTTTTCTTACTGCCCATGGCATTCAAACTCGTTTCAGCTGCCCTTATACCCATCAGCAAAATGGGATTCCTGAACGCAAACATAGGCATGTGACTGAGACTGGACTCATTTTACTTTCTCATGCCAACTTACCTCTCAAATTTTGGTTAGAGGCTTTTCAAACAGCCATTTATCTTATCAATTGTTTACCTATCCTTGTGCTAGGATATAAATCCCCATTTTAGAAATTATTCAACAAACTTCCCTCCTATACTCATCTCAAAGTCTTCGGCTGTGCTTGTTTCCCCTTTCTTAGATTCTACAACAAACACAAGTTTGGCTATCACACCAGCAAATGCATTTTTCTAGGTTATAGTCCTACTCACAAAGGTTACAAATGTCTACATCCTACAGGCCACATCTACATCTCTCGCCATATAACCTTCAATGAACATGAATTTCCCTACTCCACCTTGTTTTCATCTTCTCCTCCATCTACCAATCCTCCTTCTAGTCTACCTATTTCTATCCTCACAGATACGCTATAGGTCATTCCAGTGCATCCCCTACGGTGGATACTTCTTTACAGTCTTCTTCTTCTGAACCCTCAAATCAGGTAACTTCTTCTCCTTCTTTTCCAGCATCTGCATCCTTTTCTCCTCACCTTTCTGCTCCTTCCAGTGTTTCCAATTTACACCTTATGCAGACTTGTTCTAAGAGTGGCATTTTCAAGCCAAAGGTACACTACCTCTCTTTCTCCTTCAGCACACAAATTCTCTGAACCTACCTCACCAGCTATTGCTCTCTCTAATCCCAAGTGGAACCAAGCAATGTCTGAAGAAGTTCAAGCCCTGCAAAAAAATCACACATGAAATTTGGTCCCTTATGACTCCTTTAAACCGATTCTTGGCACTAGATGGGTGTTTCGCATCAAGTATGACTCCATTGGGGCCATTGCCAAATACAAGGCCCGCTTTGTAGTTAAGGGGTTCAACCAATTACATGGTCTTGACTTTACCGAAACCTACAGCCCAGTGGTTAAGTCCTTAACCATTTAGATCATCTTATCCCTTGCAGTAAGTCACAATTGGGCTATTCAGTAGGTGGATATTAATAATGCTTTCCTAAATGAAAATTTGGTTGAAGAAATCTATATTAGACAACCCGAAGGTTTTGAGGACCCCACTTTTCCTAATCATATCTACCGATTAAATAAGGCTCTCTATGGTCTTAAGCAAGCTCCCTGAGTTTGGTACACCAATCTCAAGTCCACCCTTCTCCAATGGGATTTTCAACAATCACTATATGATACTTCTCTCTTTTACAGATCTGTCAATGGCACTGTCCTACTCCTACTCATCTATGTTGATGACATTTTAGTCACCGACAACTCCACTACAGCAATCAAATCAATCATCATGCAATTAAACACAAAATTTGCACTGAAAAATCTTGGCAGTCTCAGTCATTTTCTTGGATTTGAAGCTTACAGAAATGAATCCGGATTATACCTTTCTCAGCACCAATATACGCTGGATATTTTGGCGAGAACCAACATGATGAACTGCACTCCTTGCTCGACTCCCCTGGCCACTGGCACCAAGCTTTCAGCTACTGATGGTCCCATGTTCGCCAATTCCACTCTCTACTGCAGCACTATCGGAGTTCTTGAATACCTGTGTCACACCAGACCAGACATTAGTTATGTCGTCAATCGCCTCAGTCAATTTCTATCTACTCCTCACAACTCTCACTAGGTTGCTTGCAAATGGGTCTTACGGTATCTCAAAGGTACCATTGGTTATGCTCTCCTTTTTCGACCCTCAACTAATCCTCTCTCTCTCCAGGCTTATAGCGACTCCGATTGAGGTGGCAATCCAAATGATAGGAAGTCGACAACTGGAGGTTGCGTCTTCCTAGGGGGTAACTTAGTGTTCTAGACATCCAAGAAACAGACTACCGTGGCTAGATCTAGTACCGAAGCTGAGCATCATGCCCTAGCTCAAGTTTCTACATAGGTGATTTGGTTGCACTCACTGTTAAAGGAACTCGGTTTCACTCTCAAAGACACACCTATTCTCTGGTGTGACAACAACGGAGCACGGTCTTTAGCCCTAAATCCGGTGTTCTACGCTCGAACAAAACACATCAAGGTTGATGTGCATTCATACGAGACAGAATAGAGAAGAAGGAATTGGAGGTTCGCTACATACCCACCGAAAATCAAGTAGTTGATTTACTTACCAAGCCTCTCACGACGGTCCGATCGGTGGCACTGCTGTCCAAGCTCAATGTCGCTGTTCATCCCCATTTTCGCTTGAGAGGGGCTGACGGAGATAGAGCTTATGGGTCAGTTTCTCACTTGACCCAACAAACACATATTCATTCAGTCTAAAAAACAAAAGAGAAAGCAGAAGCCCAAGCCCAAACCCACTCTAAATGCTTCTAAAGGATTCTAATTTGTCCACATCCACCTGTACAGCATACACGAAAATGGAGAGTTGTCATGAAAGATCAACCCATACCAGAAGCAATCCGAGGCCTTGTTCGTGACCAGCCTACACTATCCAACTCTCATGACAGAACCAAATGTCACAGTACTGACACTACTGAAACTTCTCAGCCAAGGCCAAGTGTTCGTGTCAATAACCTCGTCACCAAGCCAACTAAAGGAACCTCAGTCCTCAAAGATTTAAAGCCGATGCCTAATGTTTTAGTTTATGATAAAGTAGCGAAACCCTTTGTGAAGGAATTTGAGCCAAGGCCAAACCTCTCATTTTATGACAATGGTGCTGGTCCGAAAGAAAAGAAATATCATCGGCATAAAACTTCCTTGCTGCTTTGAGACCAGCATCATTGTCATGCTACTCGTTCTAGGCAGTAGTACTTGGCCTAGGTTCGATATCGTGGACATAAAATTTCCTTGCTGCTTTGAGACCAGCATCATTGTCATGATACTCGCTGTAGGCAGTAGTACTTTGCCTAGGTTCGACATCATCAGCATAAAACATCATCATCATCATCAGTACTTTGCCTAGGTTCATCATCATTAGCGAGTATCATGACAATGATGCTGGTCTCAAAGCAGCAAGGAAGTTTTATGCCGATGATATCGAACCTAGGCCAAGTGTTACTGCTTACAGTGAGTATCATGACAATGATGCTGGTCTCAAAGCAGCAAAGAAATTTTATGCCCACAATATCGAACCTAGGCCAAGTACTACTGTCTACAACGAGTATCATGACAATGATGCTGGTCTCAAAGCAGAAAGGAAGTTTTATGCCGATGATATCGAACCTAGGCCAATTGTTACTGCTTACAACGAGTATCATGACAATGATGTTGGTCTCAAAGTAGCAAAGAAGTTTTATGCCCACGATATCGAGCTTAGGCCAAGTACTACTGCCTACAGCGAGTATCATGACAATGATGCTAGTCTCAAAGCAGCAAGGAAGTTTTATGCCGATGATATCAAACCTAGGCCAAGAGTTATTGCCTACAACGAGTAACCAATGGCATCAGTACTGTAATTTTCACATAGGCACCTGCTGCTCCTTTTATCTCCTGTTTGTATCGTGAGATGATGCTGTGTTTAATGGTAAATTAAGCTAGGTTGCTGTGGTTTGAACTAAATAAAGAGGCTTCTGGTTTATTACAGGAATCGATTCCTCGAGTAGAGAATTTACACTGGTTCTTGTTTTGGACAGAACCAAACCTACTACACATTCAAGTTCACATAAATTTTCTGTCATGTCTTACCAGCGACAATCAGACCAATATTTAGTTATGTCAGTTTACCATGAAGAATCTTAATTTCAATGTTTTAAAAATGGGGATATACAAATCAATTATACCCGAAAATATCAATAAATGCTTACACAAATATTTTAATGTACAAAAATCTATATTCACATGTGTGTATATGCTATATTATGCATGAGTATGAAATACACTTTCCAACTTCACAATAATCTCTGATGAGCTCTATCATAGAATTCTAGCCCCTATCATGGGGTAATGGGATATTATATGTTCCGTCCTAGCTTCAGAAGGACCTTTTTGATCTCGTGATTCCGAAGGTACTATAGGTGAAGTTGATGTATCTTTAGGAACCAGGGGATGTTCTTCATCATCTGAATCAGCTACTGTTGTTAAAGGTAGAGCTTCATCAAATATTACATGCATTGATTCTTCTATCTTCTTTATTCTTTTATTTTAAACTCTGAATTCTTTACTAACAGTACTGTAGCACAGAAAGATAGCTTCATCTGATCTGTTATAAAACTTTCCAAGGTTGTCTTTCCCATTATTTAGAACGAAGCAGTTGCAACCAAATGCTTGAAAGTAAGTGACATTTGGTTTTCTTCCTTTTTATAGCTCATAGGGGTTTTTTTCAGAATAAGTCTTATAAGACACCTATTGAGTATGTAACAAGCAGTAGATACCACTTCTGCCCAGTAAGGCCACTTTCACACAACATTGTCTTGACCATATCAACTAGGGTCTTATTCTTTCTCTCAACTGAGGAGTCCTTAGGCAAGAAAAGTTTGTGAGTCATACTATTACTATCATAGAAATCTTTAAACTTTCTATTATCATATTTTCTTCTATGATCACTCTGAATTGAAGTAATGCAGTATCCTTTTTCGATTAGAATTTTTCTACAAAACTTCTCAAAAACTTCAAGAGCATAATCTTTATTTGATAGGAAGTAAACTTATGAAAATCTTGAATAATCATCTACTAAAACAAAACCGTAATTTTACCACTAAAACTTTAAGTCCTAGTAGGACCAAATAAATTTATATACACAAGTTCAAACGGTTGTTTAGTAGACACAATATTTTTAGGAGGGAAGCTGCTTCTATTTTGTTTTTCTTTTAAACAAGCTTCGCAAACCTGGGTATTCTCAAACTTCATATCAAGTAGTCCTGTCACTAGCTCATTTTTAGACAATTTTAATAAAATGTTGATGCTAGCACATCTAAATCTTCTGTGCCAGATAAACGAATCCTTTTCTAGAGAAACAAAACACTTAACACTTTGTGAAGATATGTTTTCCAGTTGAGCAAAGTATATGTTCTGATTTCTATGACCAACAAATAAGATATTACCATTATGATTATCGACTATTTCATAATGAGACACATAAAAAATTACTTTATAACCTTTATCACATAACCGACTTACACTTAACAAGTTATGTTTCAAACCATCAACATAAAAGACATTATCAATAGAAGTGGAGTCATAATCACCAATTTTACCAATTCCAATGACCTTTGCTTTATTTTTGCAGCGAAAACAAAATTACCTTCATCTTTCCTTTCGATATAATTGAAATGTGATATTTCACCTGTCATGTGTCTCGAACAGTCACTATCAACTATCCATTGATTTTCTCTACTCTCCTTTTTAAAGCATATATGTAGAAAAATATTATCTCATTTTAGGTATCCAAATTTTTCTTGGTCTTTTTTGGTTAGTAGCTTGACCTTTCGATCTCCAAACATACATATAAGATAATTGCTCTATTTGATGAAGTTTTCAAGAATGACTAATGTGACCACATCTACCATTGTAGAAACATTAAACAAATAAATGAGAATTGTTTTAATTTCTACCATGTATCAGGTTCCTGCTATTTTAACTATAGCTACTGCTAGATTTAATAAAGAAGTTCTTGTATGATCTAACATTATTATTTTCATTGTAGCTTATTCCAACTTTATCCAAGATGCATTTAACACTACCAAGTAGTGCATCAAAGTTGTTCCTTCTATCAACGAACTTCGCAAGATTTTTTCTAGAGATAAGATATTTCATGCACATTTCTCTTTCTCAAGTTCTATGGTTTTATCTTCTCAAAATAATCTAGCTGAAACTCTTCACCATAGCTGATTCTTTCATAGCCATGGTTCATCAAACAGTAGAGACTCACTTCAATTTGCTTAATTAACAAGACTTCTATGACATCAATTCTTTTTAACCAACGCCTGCACCATAACTCACAAATCACCTTCACCCTGGCAAAATACCTGACGCAATTCACCTTTGCTCACGCACAAGATTCGTTATTCAGCTGTATGGATTTCGTGCACCGCCAGCAGTATCTCTATCTATAGAGACTTAATGCACACAACCTAGTTGTCGCACACACTATGGCTTTCTTTTCACACAAGCAGCCCGTGTATAATTGAATAACTAAATTCCTTCAACTTTCTTAATTTGAAACGTGCACAACCTAAACATTTACTCATAATTCCACTTGGTTTCTACCACTCACGCTACCCACATCTACTCAATGCCACACACATTGTTTTTATTGAAACAATTAATTCACCTTTTCCTCAAAAGCCGCACACACACACACCAAGAGATAGACTACTACATTGAATAGGAGATGTGCACCACATAGTCACTGCACACAGACTCCCACTTGATTTTTTATTCACTTCACTCTTTGATAAACTTTTATTGTTTACTTTATACATGCAAGTCAATTCACCGCATAACACAGCTGTTAATAAGAGAGTCCAATATAGTGTAGAATTCCTACAAGTTAAATCTTATTTGTCCAATTAAAATGTCAAAACTAAATAATAGATATATATAATATATCCTAACAACCTCCCCCCTTTTTGGCATTATTTGTCACAAATATGAAACTCCCCCTAAATAACATAATTGGACATATAAGTATCAAATTCACAATTCATATGAAAAATATTCCCCCTTAATCAAACATCAATTTCCAAAGTACATCAAGTTTATCCAATCATCCAAAATTCTCCTCCTTGGGACAAAAGATGCCAAAAAGCAAGATGAATAGTCTCACATATACCTTGAGATCTCCCCCTGAATGGAACATTCATCATAAACAATCTGATGTCTCTCCCTTGAGACAAAACAGTATCAAAACGCATAATCATAATAATTAACCATAGGTGCAACAGAAGAATCATAAGAACGTCAAGATGACAATTTACCACCATTCAAAACATATGCCAATATATCACTACTTACCTCAATTCCATTTCATCAGACAGAACAAATTCATAAACCCAATTAACTATAAGTGTTGTCAGTATTGTGAGAGACAGAGACATCCGAGAGAGAGACTCACACTGATGAGAGAGCTGAGGAGTCTTCGGTGGAGTCAAATAGAAGTCACAACGTAAACTACTAAAAAGATGATACAACAATAGCAAAATAAAAACTAAAGAACAAAAAAAACTTCTTTTTCTTCTTCTTCATTTTTTTAACAACACAAAAAATACTTCAAAAATGTAAAACACATAGTCCTTATGCCCCTCAAAGAATTTCAAACCTAGCCTTATTCCTCATCATATTATCATTGTCATCGGTTTCTTCTTCTGAAGTAACTGGCTTGTCCTCTGTTTGACTAGTTGCTTTTTTGACTAGTTGCTTTAAAAGTAACTAACTGTGAATTTGTATAATTTCTTGTTTTTTCCTTCATTATGTTTTTGTGCTTGTACTAGACCCTTTCTATTCCAAGTGTGCTTCGGTAACATGGGTGCCGCTGGAAATTTAATGAAGAGTGTCTGCATTTTCGATTTTGACCTCTTTGAAACATAATTTGTAACATCTTATAGCATCTGGGCCTTATGTGCTCGATAACTCCGCAAAATGACACGTCAATATAAATCTTCAATTCTTTCTCGATGTTTCTTCTTTTTGGACAGATCTGGACATATTATTTTTCTCCTTATTCACTTTAGAGCACTCACCCTTATGGCCAATGCCTTGAAGATCCCCTTTAACCTTACCAATTTTCATAACTTTTCTAGTTTTTCTGTGCCTCTATTCAATATTCTCAATCCCTTTTTAGTACTTACCAATTTCATTCTAGCTTCATCAAGCTCATCTGACGTCAATGTCAATTTCTTTTCTAACTCTTAGATGGTGTTCTTCATGGAGAGATTCTCTTCCTTCAATCTTTCATTCTTTCTCCATATTTTCACCCATTTTTCATACATTAATTAGTAATCCTCGTAAATATTCCCCTTTTTGTCATCTAGGTCACTTCCATCACTGTCATAATTTGATAATAGGTCTTGAGATGAGTTGTTTTTGAAATTTTCTGATTTTTCCTCTTTTCGGTCTTTATTTACTTCCTTCTTAGTTATTGTTAAGCAAGTAACTGAACTTTTGCTATGTAAGGCAACCAGCGCAGGACCATTCACTATTTCTTCTTCGCTACCATATTCACTCTCGAAATCATTCTCAATCTAGGTGATTGTGAAAGACTTTCCTTTTCTCTTCTTCAAAGTATTAGTACATTTGGATTGAATGTGTCCGAAACCTTGACATTCATGATATTGGATTCTCCTTGCCTTCCTTTCACTCTTTTGTATTTTGACTTGATGTTTTACATTGTTGCTCGATGAACTTCTACCATATTGTCTAAAGTCGGGTTTGTCCTTTTTCATTCTCTTTAGCCACTTATTGAACTCGTGTTAATAGCTCCATATCCTCATTCTCGTTGGATTCATCTTCTAATTCATTCACGACTTTACCAATCTCGGCTTGCAATGCTAATCCTTTCTTCTTCTCTCGATTATCCCTCAACAAACATTTCAAAATTTGTAAGAATTCCAATTACCTTCTCCAATGACAAATCATTGATGTCATGAGCCTCCTTGATTGCTATAATTTTTAAAATAAATCTTGGAGGTAGTGATCTCAATGTCTTCTTGACTAGTTTTAGATTGGAATATTTTTTCCCGAGTTAATGTGTCTGATTCGCTATATCGCGCAATCATTCATGAAAGTCTTCAATAGTCTCATTTTCATCCATCTTCAGTTCTTCAAACCTCACAGCTAACATCTGTAGTTTTGACGTTATCACAGAT
>JANKYE010000224.1:35420909-35431759 GCA_032467995.1 Erythroxylum dillonii
CAAGATGAAAAGAATTTCTACCATTGGACTTCATAACTTCACTCTTCATACCACACTGGTTTGTCCTTGAAACCACAGGCAGAAATCTATATTGATTGCACATGATCCATTGTCTTCTGAGGCAATTTCAGTAGTTATACCAAAGTAAGGACATATATAACAACTTGATATCCATGCCGCTAGTTTTACTCAACAACTTGTGAAAGAAATTGTTGTAACCTATTGACCTTACATATATATGCATGCTTATGCAAACCAATTTTATGCTTCATATAATTGATGCATATAACTATAATTTTCAATTTAAAAAATATCTTCTCATACTTAAAATAATAAATATCTATATCTGAATATAAATATCTATCACCTCGACTCTGCAACTTCTGCCGCTGGTTTCCACCTTGACGCTACCGTCCTACAAAAGCATTCTTCAGTTATTTTCACAAGAAGAGAAATATAAGCAGTTCAGACCAAGCCATAAGGAAGCTAAAAGAAAACCCAAAAATATATAGGAAAACTTTAAGTTCTCACTCATGGGAAGTTTAGTTTGATATTTCACAGGCAATGGTTTCAATTTTATTCGGATTGGTCGTTATCCATGTCATTAATTCTTGATACATAAATAAGCATTTCTCAATTCCTTTACCAATATACCATGGAATATGAGTTAGTATATCCCAGTTGTTTTTACCGATATCCAATAACTTCCAATTACTCACACTCAATGTATGTACGCTTCATCATTTAAATACATTTTACACATATCATAAATCAAGGAATGACATTTTTGGAAAATGTTAATCATTCTAATGGAATCCACCATAAGAAACAAAAGCACCTATGCCCAAGTAATTCCAAAACAAGCAAAAAAGAGAAATAAAAGAGGCAAGTTCACCTAAAAAATCAAATAAACCAACTTGGCTATAATATCCTTCCCAATAATTTTAATATAATAAATGAGTATTTCAAAATGAAATATTAGGCACTAAAATTCAAATTCAGTTAATTCGGCTATTCTAATTATAAAAATCTAAAACCATCTTATCGCAAAAAATGATCAATGAGTTGAAGCATAAAAAAAATTGTAAGAAAAATGATGCTTTTAATTGGTATCAGCCAATGTTAAAGACTGATGTAACCGAGTCCTCAGAAAAAAAAAAGATTCTCAATGCCAAGACCATTTTTGCCCCTTTATCCTATAATCCCCTCTCACTGTCTTTGCTGGATTTGGTTTCTGATTATTATAACCTTAAAACCTTTTGACTGTCAAAGCTTAATCACCAAGTCACGTTATACGCATAACTTTTTAACATTGCAAAGCCTAATTTTGGCCACCAAACACACGGACGTTAAGACCAAAATCCATTAGCATAAGAAAAAGTCAGTACTTAGAAGATCTAATTCACCACGAAAGCCAAACTGTAAGTTGGGGGGGGAGAGAAGAGAGAGAGAGAGAGTTGCAGTGGACTAACGACGTGAAAAGCAATCTGGTTTGGTTAACACAGATGCGATTTTGAAACAAATAACTAATTATAAAGAAGACTATCCCAGGTGCCTTGTTTGCTTACGAATCATCAATGATGGTCCTATCTACTTCTGTGAAATGTGTATGGTATCTGGGTTCACAAATTCTGCTATTTACCTCGTGAGATAGGAGCTCATCCCCTACACTTACCTACATCAGCAAATCAAGGATGATTTTCAGGAAAATCACAGCAATGTACAAAACTGAGAAGAAAACGAAAACAACGACAATACCTGTTCAAATACAAAAACTCCATCAATTATCGTCCTTAAAGAAGTGCAGATAATCGACGATATGGGAATTAGGGTTATTTGAGTAGAAAATCGTGATTCCAGTCTGGAGAAGCATTAAATGAACCATTTAAACCAATACCTTATTTCAGATGCAATAGGATTATTTTAGTAAAAAAGGATGATTTCTACTCTGAACAAGCATTAAATGCTCTTTTTAGACCATTATTCCAGAACCATTAAATGTTGTTGCTACTGAAAAGTTTTGACATTCTCTAAGCATGACCATTTAATGAATTCAAAGGCATTAAATGGTTTAAGTAATTCAGTAGAATCTTGTAATTGAAAGCATTGAAAAGTTTTGACATTCTCTAAGCATAAGCATTTAATGAGTTCAGGGGCATTAAATGCTTTAAGTAATTCAGTAGAACTTTGTAATCCAAAGCATTGAAAATTTTTAGCGGGAAATGGAGGATAAGGATTGAGTTTTAAGTAAGTAAGTGGATGATAAGATGTTTGTCAATCAGCCACTCAGAACCAGAATCACTGATCTGGAAGCATTCACTTTTCATACAAACTAAGGAAACCTCATCATCTATGTTTGAAGCTGTTGAGACTGTATTCTTAACATCTCCATCATTCTAATGATCTTGCTTTTTTTTAAATCCTTCTTCCACTTGTAACAGAACCTCTTAATATGTCATGGTTTGTTTCAATAGTGGCATATATTCACTTCTTTGTCACCTCTGGACTTTGATTGGTTCTTAGACTTATGGTATCCTTTAGGATCCCTGCTCTTACTCCTTACCCTACTTTCTTCCATGAAAGCTCGCACATTATCAACTCCTGTCTCTTTTCTTATGATTTCTTCATTGAATATATTCTCTTTGATTACATAAAAAGAGAGCACACCTTTAAGAGCAAAATTGCTAATTGTCACCATTAGTATTTTTCAACTGTTTGGTAGCTAACTTAATAGAATCAAGGTTTAAAGCTTGTCATAAAAAATGATCTTCATTGTTGTAAGCTTGTTGATTATATTCTAGAAATCATTCAGATGCTCTGACACAGATTTTATAACTTTCAGCTTGAAGTTTACAAGTCTTTTAATCAAAGAGACCTTTTTATAAGCAATTTTTCTTTCATAGAATCCTTCTAGATTTTTACATAACTCAAAATGATCTATTTCTTGAAACACATGGTTGAACATATTGATACCAATCCATTGTCTAATTGTTTCCTGAGTTCATTCGCTTTATCTTTTTCCATTCTCCATCTAGCATCTTCTCAGGTTTTGAAAAAAACATCATCTTTCACACCTTTGTCCAAGTCAACAAGATTAAAAAGATCCTTACAGTGCAGAAGGTCCTCCGTGCCTTCAAATAGAGTAGTTTGTTTATGTCAACTTGATCATATAGCTATTTCCACCTTTCATCATGATATCTGTGTCACCAACTGTTGGGAGACAATAACACAACTTTCTAAAAAGATCAACAAAAATCAATAACAAAAGACTCTTCAAATTTAACCAATAAGTCAGTATAAGAATAAGAAACTTAACAATAAACCAAAATCAAGATTTACATAGGAATCCAATGTAAAGGAAAAACTATGAGTCAAACCGACAAACAAATCTACTAAATCAAATAAGGATTTACAAAGTTTAATATCTTATCCCACAACTACAAGTAATCTCACTAAATTTTATGATTGAAACTAAAGTTGACGTATCAATCAACAAACTCTCTAACCAATCTAGAAAACAATAAAGAAAGGATGAGAATACTACACTACTTGCCCTTTCTTTATTTTCGCTTACTTTTGAACATTATGGTCATACTCTCATGCAAAATTTGTATACTTTTCTCATTTATATCACAAAATAGATTTCTTTACATCGTAAATGGTAACATAAACAATTATGTAAGTGAATGTGTCTATTCTAACATCGCCTCAGTCGCAGATGTTCACAATTATAAAGAACTTCACGTCGTCACACGATCATGTATGTTATGAAAATGGACATGTACACATCCATGTATGTCTTTGTCTTTCACATCCTTTTTTACACGGTTCCATAAACTTATACGATTAATCCACATTACCATGTAAGTAGAGGATACAGGAGTGTAACACACTACACAGTTGTATCTATTCATAAGAAGTTTGATAAACCGTCATTCATCTTATCTTCACTCGTTTGTCATCCTTACCAAACATTTACGATCGCCGAAAGTCTCAAAATAGGATTAGACATTCAATTTTTCCATCATTAAAGAAATATGATAAGTAGGTCAAAAAGCTTCTATGATGAATCAAATAAACTTCATCTCTTCAAGTTAAATAATAAAAGTTTTTTATTAGATAAGATGATAGACCATTGTTAACATTCTATAATAAAATTTATTGTTATTTTTAGACTTTACAATAGAGTCAAATTCACTTTTAAAAATTTTTATTTAACTTTGAGTTTAATTTAAAACTCTAACTTGATCGGTTTAAGGAAAATTAAGTTGAACGGTTATTTCTAACTATTTTTAGAGATGTCAAAAAGAACCTGGATGGCTCGACCTGATCTGTGACCTGACCGTTACTTCCAAAACGACATCGTTTTGAAAGTTTTTTTAAAAAATGACAAATCAAGTTGGCCCCGTGGCGGGTGAGGTCATAGGCTAGATCATGGGCTACCATAGTCGAGGTAAGGCAGCCTAATCTTGACCCGACCTGCTAACATCACTAACTATTTTTAAGGAGACTGATCATAGGGCTGCTTTTGAAGAAGGACCTGTTGGAGTGGTCCACTGCCAAAGTCACGTAAAGATCATTTCTTCCGTTCATAAAGTGTTCTTTATCCACGTTGTAGCAATTATAAGAGCTTTATAAATAGAGATGAAAACAAACTAAACTTAATTCGATTATAAATAGAGATGAAAACAAACTAAACTTAACTCGATTTCAAAGGTTTGATGGAATTTCGGGTATAATAATATTTTTATTTTTTATTTTTAAATAATATTATTTAAATAAATTAAATTATTTTAGTCAAGTAAAATTGATTTCTTAAATTTAAATTTAAATTTAAATTTATTAATTTAATTCGTTCAAATTTCCAAACTTATTTAGAAATTAGAATTTTTTATAAATAAGAGATTCTAGTTAATATTTATCTTAATATTAATTTTTTATTGTTAAAATAAAATACCACTCATTTTCAAATAATGAATTATAATACTTGAACCTTTCACGAGAAGAAATAATGAACCTATGATGAATCATGTATAGATAGATTTATGACACATTGGGTTTTATAACGTTTTGTGAAAAAAAAATTAATTATATACTAATTAAAATATTAATTAGTATACAATATACAACTTAGAATAGATTTTAGATTATAATTTATTTGAAATAATTTTTAAATTTTTATTTTAATATTAGATATTATAATTTATAAAAATGTATATTTATATATTTTTGTGAAAGAATTTAATTGCGTTAAGTTTTTATAAAATTCAATACTTACAACTTTGGTCTAAAATTGTATTCAAGTGTTAATAATAATTTAATATACCTGAACAAAATTTAAAAATTTTATTTATATTTAAATTATAAAAATAAGAATAAAATCATATACAAATGTCATTAAATGTCTTAAGAATATTCTAATTATCATAATATGATTAATAGTAAAATTATTAATATTATTGATAATATAAATATACTTTTTCATAAAGTATGTTAAAATAAAATTTAATTTAACATGTATTTAACAAATTATTAAAAATAGTATGACACAAACTTATTTTCGACAAAGTCTAAAACATTTTAACGTTTCAACCGCCCCACGGAAGGACAGGGGCCCGAAGCCTTGCTCCTCTTTATACTGGGTCGCCGAGTGCCGACGCACAGTAACACAAACAATTACCCGCGTGATTTTACACTATTGCCACTCACTCAATCCACGCAATTCCACTCAGGTTCTTTTCACACAACGTGGAAGCAGCAAAATTTTGCTGTCATTAGCAATAAGCGGAAATGATGTATACCGTCTTTATCTGTCGCTGATCCAAAAACTACCCTTTGAACAGCTAACGAGTCTAATTAATGGAGGAGAGACCGGCCGGAGGGGCAACCGGAGCTGAATCTCCGGCAACAGCTGAGCCTCCGTCGTCACGCCGACGAGCTGGAGGTATGAAGAGGAAAGTGAACGCACTCTCAGGATCGGGCTCATCGTCCACTCCTTCGAAGCGACTCACGCGCGACAAAGCTGCGATCGTTCACGCGCAGATCCACAATGGTCCGTTGACCAGAGCGCGTCAGGGGCCGAACAGTTTCGCAGGGGCGACGGCGAGTGGTCACTTTGGGTTTGAAGAGAAGGCGGCGGCTACGTCGTTGCAGGAGGTGACGAAGGCGATGGAGGAAGAGAAAGTGACTAAGTTGGAGGAGCTAGAGGCTGCGATGGAAGCGGATTTTGAGAGTCTTAGATCGCGAGATCCTAATGTTCATGTTGTGCCTAGTCATTGTGGTGAGTTTCAGTTTTCGATTCTTTTGCAATTCCATTTAATTTTTTTATTTTTCCGTTTTGGCGATGAATTAATTGAGAGGCCCTTCATCAACTACAAAATGTTGCGAGCTGTGAGGATAGTATTTGAAAATGTTTAAATGAACTACTGATTATGCTTGAGTAGTTATGGTTTTGGATTGTATACTTTTGTTTAGGGTTTTAGAGTTTTGCTTGTGACTTATGATTGGTCTGTGAAAGTGAAACCCCGTATCGTTGAGTATTTTACTATTAAATTGACTTTGTCAGTTTGGTTGCTGCGATAAAAAGAATATGAAGTAGAGGTGGTGAAGATTTTGAATGTTATGTTGGTTATGGATTTTGGATTGCTTAGTTTTCTCCCTTATCAATTACAGGGTGGTTTTCATGGACAAAGGTTCATCCCCTTGAAGAGCGGGTGATGCCTTCATTTTTTAATGGGAAGTCCCAAACTAAGACATCTGATGTGTATATGAAGATACGGAACTGGATTATTAAGAAGTTCCATTCAAATCCAAATGAGAACATTGAATTGAAAGATCTGTCAGAGCTTGAAGTTGGAGATGCAGATGCGAGACAAGAGGTGCTGGAGTTCTTAGACTACTGGGGATTGATTAACTTCCACCCATTCCCGGAAATAGATTCTGCTGCAAATATGGATGATACTGAGACAGCAAAGAAGGATTTGTTGCTTGAAAATTTGTTTCACTTTGAATCCGTTCAACCATATCAATCTGCTACTCCAAAACCAAACATCACAACCCCAGCCGTGCCATCTGGTTTATTTCCTGACTCTGCAATTGCTGAAGACTTGTTGAGGCCTGAGGGACCTTCTGTTGATTATCACTGCAATTCTTGTTCAGCTGATTGCTCAAGGAAGCGATACCATTGCCAGAAGCAGGTTGGTTGTATTCTAGATCTAGAGTCTATAGGTTCTTGCTTGTATAAGGAGGCAATTTTATCTTCATCTTGGCATGATGCATCCTTTTTGCAGTACATATATTCATATTAAATGTTTTTTTCATATTTGGTGCATTTTGAAACAAAGGACTACTAGTACTTGTACTGTATTGCAGGCTAATTTATCATTTCTTTAACTTAATCCAAAAGGGATCTTTATGTGATTCAGTTGAGTTTGTTTGCCATCTGACTCCATCCTGTGATTGTATTTATTATCATTTTGGGATTAGAGTGATGGATATTGTCCCTTCCCAATTTTTGCATTCTTTCTGATTGTATCCATGTTAACAGGCAGATTATGATTTATGCGCTGATTGCTTCAATAATGGAAAGTTTGGCTCAAACATGTCTTCATCAGATTTTATTCTTATGGAGCCTGCTGAGGCTGCTGGTGCAAGTGGTGGAAAGTGGACAGATCAGGAGACCCTACTTCTTCTTGAAGCATTGGAACTTTATAAAGAGAACTGGAATGAGATTGCTGAGCATGTTGCTACAAAAACAAAAGCTCAATGCATTTTGCATTTTCTTCAAATGCCTATTGAGGATGCTTTTTTGGACTCTGTTCATGATATAGATGGCAGTACCAAAGAAAATGCAGATCTGGCTGTGACAACTGTTGAAACATCTGGCTCTAAAATTCTAGCTGAAAGAAGTGACGGTAAAAATGGTTCTAATGAAGATCAACCAACATCACCTTTAGAAGCTTCAAAACTAGAAAGTGCAGGTGAAGTAAAAGTATCTGATGAAACTAGAAAACTTGATAATGTTGCAGACTCTGGTAAGTCTGAAATTTCTGACAAATGTAAGGCTGGTCAAGATTTGGAAGAAAACTTGGCTCTCAAGGCGCTTACAGAAGCATTTGAAGCTGTTGGGTACCTTCCAATGCCTGGAAACCAGCTTTCATTTGCTGAAATTGGAAATCCTGTAATGGCTTTGGTAAGAATTCTTGTTTTGCATTTTAAGCTTAAAATTATTTCAGATGATTTTCAATTTAAGCATTGGTTTATAAATGTAGGCAGCATTTATGGCAAGACTGGTGGGACCTGATATTGCTACTGCTTCTGCCCGTACTTCTTTGAAATCATTATCAAGCAAGTCTCCTGGCTTGCAGCTGGCTGCAAGGCATTGCTTTGTCTTGGAAGATCCACCAGATGAAGCCAAGGACCAAATTGATTTGCACAGTGCTACTGAAATGGCTGATCAGGATGTTCAAAACGACAACCAGAATGATAAAAGTGAGAAATGTGAGAAGAATAACTCTTCAAATGAAGACTCTGATCTGGAGGAAAATATAACAGTGGATTCTTCAAATGCTGAAGTTGCAGAGAAAGTAACCACTGTAAATGAAGAAGGCACTGTAGTTACTTGTGAGAAACTTGAAACTGGTGAATCACAAGAATGTGAGGATTCAAAATTGCTGAAGGAAGGCTCAACAAGTACCCTCAAGGAATCAAATGAAACACCATCCAAGTCAGACTGCCACTCTAATTCTAAGGAATTGCTAGAAGAACCTTCATTGGAGAAGCATTCTCAGACTATTACAGCAGCTAAGGTTGTGGATGAGGGGACTGATTTGAAACAATTGGAAAAGTATGAGCCTTCTCCGTCAATTACTCTGGTGTCAGTTGAAGAGCCTGCTAAACATGTAACATCAAAGAATGTAGACATGGGCACAGATTCTTTGCCCTTGGGAAAGAAAGTGAAACATCCTCAAGAGAAAGGTGTACCAAATGATATTGATATGTCATCTTCACAAGCATCAGAGGCTGGGAAGTCTCAGCAGGCTCATATGAGTTCATCAATTGGAGTTAATGCAGGTTTATTATCCTTTTCTTTTGGGTGTTTTGATTTATGTGTACATTATCTAAGTTCTTGTGATCCTTTGTATAAGCTACTTGAGATATATAAATATAAATAAACAAGCAAAAAGATAGTTGAAACAAGGTATGTAAGTTCGACCAAAATGGAACTGAAGATAGTAGATCAAATTTTGTTGGCAAGTTATGTTGCATGATGGATGGGCCTTATGTTCTTACCAGAGTTCCTTCCCTTATGAATGTTTCAACCATGCAGAATGGTTTTGATAAATGTGTTGCATTTTTCCCATCTAGTTTATTTTATCTCAATATGTTTTTCTTTGCGAATATTACAGGTGAGGACCAGAAAAGAAGTAAGAGTGAAAAGCCTGCCAGTAAACAGATTAAAGATGATAACATGGATAAATTAAAGCGTGCTGCAGTTGCTGCCATTTCAGCTGCAGCAGTGAAGGCAAAGTTTCTCGCCAATCAGGAGGAGGACCAAATCAAACAACTTGCTATATCGCTAATAGAAAAGCAGGTATTTCTGTATTCTAGTAGAACCCAATGTCTATTCTTCTATTGGATTTAGAGGTCCTAACTTCTTAAAGGACTCACATTGCTCGCAGTTGTATAAGTTGGAATTGAAATTATCGTTCTTTCACGAGATGGAAAACATGATTATGAGGGTAAGGGAACAACTGGAGAGATCCAAGCAGAGGCTCTTCCATGAGCGAGCACAGATCATTGCAGCCCGGCTCGGTGTACCTGCTTCTGCATCTAGACAACCGCCATCATCTCTGCCTGCCAATAGAATTGCAATGAACTTTGCAAACACAGTTCAAAGGCCCCCAATGGGCATGGCTTTCCAAAGACCGCTAATGTCAAGACCTCTAGGCGCATTGGTTCCAAATGCTAACCAATTCATATCAACAAGCACTGCCGGAAGTTCAATTGGGCCTTCCGGCCAGGATAAGTTTTCTTCAGTTGGGACAAAGTAGTCTTTCAATCATTGCATTTGAAGAGATCCATATTGCTCTTATACAAGTCACTCAAGACCAGTTTTACCTGGTGAGTACCTATTATTGTTATTTACAAGGAAGCTTGAAATATTACCTGTTCGTTTCAGACCAATTACATATCATTTGTTAGCATTTTGTCATTGAGCATCAAACCTATGTCTCAATGAATGACATTAAGTTACTAAACAATAGCATGATATATGTGTCAAACATGTAAGAGTTCACGTTTGACTTTAGTTACGGTCTCTTTTTCTTAACGCTATTAACTTCGTAATCTAGTGGCTAATGACTTTGCCTATTTAACCCAGTTAATTCTGAAGATGTCACTGCCAAGCTGTGGAGACCATTGTTTCTAGTCATGTTGTGTTCTTGAGTTTAGCTGGAATATCATCATCGACAAAATGTCGATCGTGGAGGGGGCTTCCGTTACTCCTTAGTCTTTCCTTGCTGTGTAGAAGAGCATCCATCTCACCAGAAGCTGGAAGTACGGGATAATCTAATGACTTGCAGCTTGAATTTTATGTTTCTTACTGTAAATATAGAGCTTATTCAATATTTGGTATCGTAATTGGTGGTGTTAATGAAGACATGGCCCCTAGTGTGATTGATTAAAGTATTGTAGGAAAAAGCATATTTGGATTTCTAAGATTAGTAGACGTTTGCCTTTATGTTTTCCAGATACCGTTGTTAATAACAAAAATTATTAAATTAAATTAAACTGAAAAATTAAAAATTAAAAAGTGAATTAAAAAATCAACATTTTTACTGGTAAATTGG
>JANKYE010000224.1:35502409-35513508 GCA_032467995.1 Erythroxylum dillonii
CGACACCAACATCAATAAAAATTTCTGATTTCTTCACATACAAAAAGTGTCAAGAAGATGAACACAGAAGAATAGTCAATGCTTACTTGATGAAACGAAGACAGATGACCCTAGCAGCTGTGGAGAAAAACGTTCATCATTGGAAGAAGCCAGTTGAAGGAGAAACACAATGAACGTAGTAACATGTAGCCGCGTAGGTATTTGCTGGACTGGGATTGTAATTTCATTAATTATTTGAGAGCATTTTTGTTATTAAATTAGGAATTGGAAGGCAAGCCATGTCATTTCATTCCTGACCCCCCAACTTGGGGGGTCACAAAATATTAAATTTTGGATGGCAAAGGATGGGTTCTAAAGCCATTAATTGTCATTCCATCCTGTTTTAAAATAGACTCTCAAACAATGGCCTGAGTCATTTGGGTCATTCTCTTCCATCTCTTCACCCACATCCAAACATACCCTAAGTATTACCGATGTTTCATAGATAAGCCCATTATAAAAATAGGCCCAATTAACCAGGAAGGCCCAACCAATCTGAAAAGTGTCGAAACGACGAAGGGTCTCTCCTCCATTGCACAATCGCTAAACCCTGATCGCTGGTTAATCAGTCAAGCTTAGTCCCTGAGTTTGATACTTGACACTCTGTAGATTCACTATTACCTGTTGAATTTCGCCGGAAGTATTATGACGGCGGCTGACTTGTGATATTTTCTGGTTACTCCTCTTTACAGGTCCTTCTGAAGACATACACAAAAGGATGAGCTATCTGAGTTCTCTATGCAGAAGAGTTAATCTCAAAGATCTGATCACCAATGCTCCAGTTTACTCCGGTGCATCTGGTACGAGGCTCTATGATCTATTTAATGCTTTACGAGAAATGGGTTAGTGTCTGTTGGTGGCTAAAGACGGTCCTTTGTTTGGTATGTCTGATTATATATGCAGATGTATCTGGAGGACTAGGCTTGATGTTTCGGAGGTGGGCTACTAAGAAAACCGCCGGATCCACCAAAAATGGTCGAGACTCTAAACCCAAGAATCTTGGGGTTAAGAAATTCGGTGGAGAGGTAAGAGAAATTAACATTTCTTGAAATACATAATTTTTGGCTTAAAGGGCTGCTTTGGGTGATTGTTTTATAATCATTTTTTGTGTGAATTTTGTTGTAATTGCAGAGAGTGATCCCTGGAAACATCATCGTACGACAACGAGGGACTCATTTTCATCCTGGAAACTACGTTGGAATGGGGACTGATCACACTTTGTATGCTTTGAAGGAAGGCTGTGTGAAATTTGAGCGAAAGAAATTGATGGGACGTAAAGGTGAACGTAGGTGGGTGCATGTTGAGCCTAAGGACGGCCATCTTCTTCACCCTGTTTATGCAATGCCCGAGCTCAAGACAGCTGCTTAATTCACAATTTGAACGTCGGTTCTCTTTTTAACTCTCTTGTATGGAATAAAGATCCATTTTTTACCCTTCACAATTCGTTGCTTGTCCCCTGTTCTTTTATGGGGTTTTGGAGAAACTTCAAGTGTTTGTTTTGTTTCAAATTTGAGGCAAAAGTAAGTAGTGAGTAGTAATGTTCAGGTGGGACAATACTGATTTCTGTGTTTCAGGTTTCTTCTTTCGAAAGAGTGTTTTGCTTAATGAACTCTGAACTCTGGTAAATATGGAGTGTTAAAACCAGTCCATTTTATAAAGAAAGTGGAGAGTGAAAACTTATTATCACGGAAAACTTAATATTATCTACATATGTTTTTTAAGAAGCTTGTACCATTTGAAAAGAAATTTGAGATTTTGATTTATCGGAAAGAATTTAGCTTAACCGATATGCAGCCCGACCGACAGATGGAAGAGGGTAGGTTAGCCGAAACTGTACCTCCCCTATGCTCATGTTGAAGTAACTCATGTCATACTCAAGAAAAACTCTGGTCTAAGATTTGATCATTACCAGCAAGTTGGCAGATTTTAATTCATATTTAGAGAGTCCACAAATGTAAAAGCAGTATCTGCAGAAAAGAGGTCAAATGAGAATAGTTATCTGCATAACTTGGAACTGCTGATAATAAGTATGATCTTTCTTTTATTTTCTTTCTGGAAAATAATGATCTGATCTGCTTCAGAGCTACGAAATCCTTCAAAACTAGGCTTTACAAAAAAAAGAGAAACAGACCGCAAAGAAGCAATGAAATTACAGAAAATGGAAACTCATTTTGATCGTTAACAAGTTGCTGAATAACCGCCAAAGGCACCACCTTAATCTCTGCCACTATATCAGGATCGAGCATTCTTGCTAGAACTTGTCTAGAATAAGATTATGCAGCTTTCAGAAGCCAGAATGATGGGAAAAAAAGCTCACAAACTCAATCGGATTCCGAACCCACAATCAACAGAGGAATGGGGTACCAGCAAGCAGACACTCAAATTAATAGCCTGCTGCATTATTAGTTATGAATCATGAAACAATCTTCACCCTGTTAAGCTTGATCTTGTCTCTCTACATCTTGTGCACTTGATGGCTCCGGGCAAATCTCCCTCGAATGCCGCCTGCGAGATGATGAATGGTCTCCACCATTCTGACCACTTCCCTGGGAATTTGATGTCCCTGACTGCTTCAAACTACTAGTTCCTTCTAGCCGGATGCTAGATGCTGTCGGGATAGCTGGCACATCTGATGAGCTCTGGCGCCAACTACCAAATAAAGCAGCATTCCAAGATCCTCTGGAAGAGGTTGTTCTGAGTCTAGCAGAGCTTGAACTCTCTTCCCTGACAACCTTCAAAGGGTTCTCTAGTGCCTTGAGGATGTATCTCATAAAAGGTCTCCTCGAGGGCTTCGGATTCAGGCAAGACCTAGCAACAATCGCCATTGCCCACACTTCTTCTAGTAGATCCTCGTCTATGATCAGAGATGGATCAATAATCTTTGTCACCATTTCCTTGTCATATATACTGATGTAAGGCAATATCTGATCTAACCAGTCCTTGAGTTGTGTGTCACTTGATGAACTGATACCAAGTTTTCCTGTCACCAGCTCAAGCAATATCTTCCCAAAGCAGTAAACATCATAAGCACATGTTGTTGTTAATGAACCTGATCACACATTAAACAAAATTCAGAAACAATTTGGATAGACAGTCAACTTCACACAAACAAAACCAGAGTAGCAGGCAAAACACTGGCCTTCATGCGTTTTAATCTTTCCGTTTTTTTCATCAATTGTGAGAAGCAAGTTTGATTACTCCTGAAGTTAAGTTTCAGTTACAGAAAATGCCAAATAATTTACCTTTTCCAGCTGATCATCAAAATGAAAAATTTTCAGAAACTGCACTACCTACCTAACTGGCACAAGCAACAACTACAGGTTTGTGTTTCATTTTGTTTAAACTCGAAGTTACAATAGCCCACAGCAGAACTTAACTCACTGTCATGTTTCTTTGTGCTGAAACGAGCATAACTGAAAAACCAGACAATGAGGACTATGAAGTGAAGGAAACTGTGTTTATGAGATGGCACAATCCTGCCATGTTCCATTGTACCAATAAACGGAGATATACAAGCACTCATATAACCAACAAAAAATCTTAAGTTCCCATGACTCCCAAGAAAGGACAGTTACAGGGATTGCCATATTTGGACACAAAAACATCTCATATATCAAGTGAAAAATATGAAGACACCCTTTAAGAGCAATGCCATATAAGCCAGAGGTCTGTGTGACCAAAGAAGTAGACAATGTATAACCTAAAGAAACCACAAGTTCTCTCAAGTTCAAATCAATTAAACCTTGTGACATGGTTCCCATCCCAGGCTTCAATACGAACAAAAGATCTGGTACAATAACTTTTACTTTTGTGAATTTAAATCTGATTCTCTATCTGGATATGAACTTGGTTATAAAAAAACTAAAAGCAGTACACAGTTATACCAGTACATATGTGATTTTGAAGCTAAAACTTTTAATGAATCATCAGGGTCAATTGTATATTCTTAGAAGCAGTTCAATACAAGAAACTACGTACCAGAAGTGCCTTGTTCCGAGGACCTGCACATAATAAAGGTCCAAAAGGTTAGTGAGAATATACACTAATCGTGGACACTGATATATGCCTATAAATGAGACAGAAACATGCCAGTGTCTCAAGTCTAAAAAGGAAAATGCTTGCTGTTACTCTGTTGTTGTAGTCTTTCTTTTCGAAATATGAAACGTCATTGAGAAGCAATGCCAATACACATGCCAAACCGTATTTAAGTAATGCAACTAATTGATCATCTCAAACCCTTTATCCTAACATCATTGATCACTAGAGCAAACAGATGAGCGTTTTTCACAAAGTACTTACTGCGGAAATCGCAGCAACCTGGTAATTTTGCTTTGATGTGTATCCCCTTCTTGAGTAGAGACTTCACTTAGACTCCCAAGCCGTACTTCGAATTTATCATCGAGGAGTATACTGTTGGCTTGAACATCTCTTTAACAACACCAAACAAAGGTAATTCAGTAACTGAATTAAGTAATGTTGTGGAGAATTTAATGAATGTAGTTATGAAGTGATAATGCAATAATTCACATAGCAATCAGCAGCCAGAACTCATCCCCCTGGAAGAGGGAAGTTACGGGGCTTACGGGGAAAACCATTCCCAAAAGCTAGCTTAAAGGGTGGAAGAGCCCATAAGTCTATAAACCCTACATTAGCCTCTTTTATTACCGATGTGGGACAATTAGGTCGTAACATTTCACCACGTTTTGCAGCCCAGACACCAACGGGCTGACTGTGCACTATACCTTTTCTAAGTTCGGGCGAATACTGCTATACCAACGTTACCACTCACGCACCCACAAGCTAGCTGTGCGCTAGACCTTTGATAGTCCTAGGTGAACACTACAATACCAGGGTCACCACCAGTGGATGTGACACAAGGACTTAAAGGGGTGGTGTTAGCTCTGATTCCAATTGTTACAGTTCTTATGGAAGAACCATCTCCAAAAGCTAGCTTAAAGGGTGGGAGAGCTCATAAGCCTATAAACCCTACATCAACCTCTTTTATTACCGATATGAGACAATTAGACCGTAACAAGGGACTAAGTTGTTTTCACATTAAAACTAGCCCTTTATTAGATATCTACTTAATTGTCAACTTGAACATACAAAATCTGACAACAGAATCGAAAACTATCAAATCTATTAACCACCAGTTGAGTGGAAAATCGTTTTCATATGATCAGGCCACGCGGAATAGATTGCAGAAGCATTTGGGAAGGAATGATGCAACAAATTAGTCAGTAATCGCAAGAAGGGAGCATTAAAGTCAATGGAAGCAAAAAGATGATCATGGAAAAGTGAGAATAACAAGAAGTTGAGAATACCTATGCACAATAGGTGGCGTACATTCATGATGCAGGTACGATAGACCTTCTGCAGCTCCAATTGCTATTTTCATTCTTGTTATCCAATCTAATGATTGCAAGCTGTCATCTTCTTGACTATTTTTCCTGAATAAGGAACTTGACAAATCCCCATTTGGCATATATTTATAGACCAGGAACTTCTCATTTTCATTCTCTAAGCAGTGTCCTAACAAGGGTACTAATCTAGAATGCAAAACCTTACCGAAAAAGTCCAATTCGAGTAAGTAAGATTCCTTTCTTATGGACTGCAAGTCAACCTTTTTCACAACAACAGGGATCCCACTTTCCAGGAACCCCTTGTAGAGATCACCTGAATGGCCATGTTTGATGAGACTCAAATCATTAAAATCACTAGTGGCCAGAAGCAGCTGCTGATATGTAAATGTGTCTCCTAAACGAGAAAAGTTTAGTGATGCTCCAGGTGGTTGGGGAGTACTCTGAGCAGGAACAGTTCCAGTATCAACCTCTCTTTCTTTTGTAGTACCCTTCTTCTTACGTATGCAAAAGAACAACACTATCACTACTAGTCCCAAAAGCACTGTCAAGCCAACTCCTCCCAAAACACTTGCCAATATTATAACGTTTCTGTTCTTCTTCCCTGAAGCTTCTCGAGTTGGAGGTTGTGTGGAATTTGGTTGTCCAAAATCATCAAAAGTCAGGTTCCTTTCAGCGTAAAAGGATGTACATTCAAGCAAACTCCTCTGGTTTGATACATTTTGGAGACAATTACGAGCAAAGGATGCATTTTCACTTACATAATTGGGAACTTTTCCTTCAAAGTAATTACCAGATAGATCCATCAAACTGAACCTTCTTAATACAGGAGTCAGATTTCCATAGAACAAATTATAAGATATGTTCAGTTGAGCAGCAGTGGCATTGAAGCTCGAACCAGTAATCGGCAGAGCTCCGGTAAAATTGTTGCCAGAGATGTCGAGCAGACTTAACCTGGGCATTGACCAGACCATATCAGATACAGCACCAGTAAAAGCATTGTGCTTCAGAACCACAACATGAAACTGACTGGAAGAAGAGAACAGATTGACCGGCAAAGATCCATCGAGAAGATTGTTCCCAATCAGCATTCTCTGCAAATTTCTTAATCCTCGAAACTCCTCTGGAACTGACCCAGATAATGAATTGAAGCTAAGATCAAGATCAACCAAGTTACCAAGTTGCCCAAGTTGAGCAGGTATCGAAGAAGACAAACTGTTGTTAGAAACATTTAGATAACTCAGCTTCACAAGCGAACCAATGCCACTAGGAATCGACCCAGCTAAGAAGTTGGAAGAAATATCAAGACTTGTCAAGTTCTGAAGCGAGGCAAACGATTCAGGAATAGATCCAGTAAGCAAATTGTGAGACAGATCAAGAACAGAGAGCCCCAACAGCTGACCCAAACTCGAGGGAATTATACCCGTAAAGTTATTATCAGATAAATAAAGAATCCTTAAATTTGTCAAATTCCCAAGGCTCCCAGGAATAGCATTGCGTATAGAACAGGAACGAAGATCCAGAACTTGCAGAGACACCAGCCTTTGACCAAACCAAGCAGGCATAGAACCAGGAAGCGAGAATCTTGATGCGTTTAAGTAATTCAGGTGAGTCAGATTGGCCAAAGCATCAACAGCAAATTGCGGGTTCCGTGAACCAATCCTCGTTCTTCGAAACCCAGAAATGTTAATCCCAGAAACACTGCGATTTTCACATTGAATACCTCTCCAAATTGAGCAAGGGTCAGCTTTTATAGGCCAGTCCTTGCCTCTTAGCCCCAAAGACGATCTCAGTTGAAGCAAAGCCCGTCTCTCAATGCGTGAACTCAGTGTCTGAACCTGTTCAAATGTGGGTTCTAACAGAAACAGCCATAGCAGGAAGGTGAACACCACTGTGTTCCGTTTATCCAACATGATTCATGAGAACTGAATCTCCGACTCTGATGCATATACTCTGCTTCTCCTATGAGCCCTGCCCGCTACAAAATACCCTCCTGTCTAAAACTATGAACGAGAAACCAAAAAAGGACACAACTTTAACCTTCGTAATGCAAGCTTTTGTTCACTTCCGTTCAGAACCAATCTGTATAACTCTTCCTCTCCACAATTCCAAGTTCTTCACGGGAAAAGAACAAAAAGGTAAGCTCCAGAAACAATCACTAACAAATAATTCCTGTCAGTTCCGATAGATAACGAGGTAAAGAAAGAGCAAATGGCCAGTCAAAACGTGGAACTCTGAACTCTCTCTCTCTCTCTGTCAATTCCTATAGTTTCTTAAATACAGAGAAGAGGATAGAAAAAAGGAAAAACCTTTTTTTCTTCTTTGAGCTGGCTATTCATAAAGTAGAAAAATAGGGTATTGAAGTTATTGCATCAGTTGACAAGCACACAAAAAGACTCGAGCTTGAGTTTGAACTTTAATGGACGGCAGGTGACTGTTCCGTTTCTGAACTCAACTCCGGCGATGTTGTTGGTGTTTGACTTCCGATATTTGCGGTGGTGCCAGCTAGACTCTGAACGACTACTTCTGACACTTGCCCACTAGAATATACACTTCATATTTAGATCAGAATATATATATTAAGATGAGTTGCTGACAATTTGGGTGTGATAATATTATTAGCACCTGCAAATGCATCACCAAACTCTCACAGACTAAATTTATGGGCATACAAAGTTTAACGTGTAAAGAGAGTGAACTTGTGTTCTTATTAAAGAGACCTGTCAGTGTCTGTTCTTGGAAAAAATGGGAATTGAGTGATGTTTGAGGCAGATCTTTTTGCCTTAAATAATTCTTCGGGAGTAGGTAACAATTACTGTTAACACTACAAGATAATAGTTTTATCACAACCCATGTTTCAAATTCTGATCTCAGAAAGAAATCAAACCCGCTCTAGTTTTATGCATATCTGATTCAATCCAACAACATTCACTCTTATCTGAGTATTGAACAGTTCATGTTTTGAGGTCTTATAACAACCAAAAATGGAGTATTTACACGAAGCAGTAACTACGGAGCATTGCATTGGTTGTTGCAGATGGGGCAGTTGGCGTTTCCGGGGAACAAGAATGCAGGATGTTCATTAAGATCTTGTACTAACTGAGAAGGGGGTGTGATAAGGACTTTGAATCGCTGAGACGTATCTTTCCGTAAGATTGCTTGATATGATTACTGTTTGATTTGATCTGGATTGTTTGACATGATTACTGTTTGATCTTGGAATTTTTGGTAAATCGAAACACCTTCTTCTGGGCACGATGAAATCTAGAAACCGGCCATAGCCTGTTTAGGGCTTTCTAGGGAGTTGCAATATTATATATAATTAAAGATATTATATTTTATCTTAAAGTTTAAAGAAAATAACTTATGACCTAAGTCGCTTGATTTATGTAATTTTAAGTAATTTTGACAACATTTTTATTTTTTAAAAATAAAATTAATTTTAGAATACTTTTATTTTCAAGCGAAAGAACCCGCAGTCACTACTCTTTGGATACGCACTAGGTAAACTTCCGAATTACTTTTAGAATACTATAAAACGTAAGTGACATAAACATAGCATAAGAATTAATTAAATATTATTAATACAACGATTCAACTTAACTCTTAATCTGGATTAGATTAACTAAATTTAAATTGAACTGATAACTTAAAATAATTATAATAAATTATTAAATTTAATTTAATTTAATTAGTATAAGTGAGATTTTAAAATTCGGTTGAATTATTATATCAATAATATTTAATTTGGTTAATATATATATGTCACATGTATTTTATCTTTTTTTACTTGAATTATATAAGACTCTATATATTTATCATTTCTAATATACAAATTCACAAATCTTTGTTCATCAAATTTAATAAATCTAAATCCGATACTAACAAATATTAAAAATTATATCAAATTCAAATAAAATTATACATAATTAAAAATATGAATTTTCAACTTAAAACTTGGACAATACGTTATAAACCCTAATTTTATATATAAATCGCTTCATTCTTATATTATAACACGAGACAATTCATGTTCCAGAGTCATGTCCTTATTAATCATTTTATACATAAACAATTAATACTAAATAACTAATTTTACTAAACAGTTAATATTATCCACTTATTAAATTAGCTTAATTAATTCGCAATCAGCTATCAGATAATGTAATCGTTGATTGCTAAATGGGGCTTAATAAACCTTTTACATTTCGATGAGCTTAATTATAAAAATTAAAAATTGGTTAATTTATAGTTTAATTTATTTTAATAATTTTTATTATTAAAAATCTTACATTTAATTGCAGGTATAGTTTTTTAAATGATGAAGATCAATTATCGGGCAGAGTTTTGATGGGGCTTGACTGGCAAGTTGACGCCCAACTGTTTGCTTTGGCATGTCCTTTGTTATAATTGCAAAATAATTGCATTCATTAAATGTGATTTCACGTGTTCTTCACTTCTTTGTCTATAATTACAAAATAATTGCATTACAAAATTATTGTTATTAAGTAAAGATATCATTTTATAAGAAATTTATTTTTATATTTTATAAAAAAATATCGAAAACAACATCTTTACTAGTTAAAAGTAAAATTAGGTATGAGGTTCCGCATTTCAATGAGATTATTTTTAAAATATTACTGTTGTTGTTGTATTGTTTTATAAAAAATATGTTATATATTAAATAATATTAGCTTTTTAAAAAACGGAAGAATCCACAGCTGCTATCATTTGGATGTGCACTGAATAAATATTCGAATTGACGTAATAGCCTATAATTCATGCCTACCGGACACTCTACACTAGACAAGCTCTATACGATAGGTCGATCGAGAAAGCGTAAATAGGGGGATTCGAACGCAAGATCTTCCACTTCACCAACTCAACTATTGTTTTATAAAAAATATCTTGTATATTAAATACTATTAACGATTATGAATATTTGTTAATTCTTAGTTACAAAACCTTTTTCACTTATATTTCTTAAATAGATTCAATTACATGCCTATTATTTTAGTGATTTTTAATTATTATAATGTATAGTAATTAAATTATTTTATGTATAATAAATTATTTATTAATATATACTAATCAATTTTGTCTAAAATGAATACTAAGAACTTTTTTATTAAATTTTCTAATAAAGGTCTTATAATTTTTTTACCTCGTGAGTAATTTATTAATTTTTATTTTTAAAAGACAAATGTGATTTGGAAGCAACTTCTTTCTAGTTAAGAGTAAGACTGCGTATTACTAAATCTTTCTAAATTTTGTCGTTTTGTGTCAAGGGTTTTGTTATTATTGTTTTAAAACACAAATATAAATTAAATATAAAGTAGTGGCTGACGTGGATGGAGTCGCCGGTTTTAATGTGTTAACGTGTCAAAATCATCAAAGTCAGTAAGTCAACCACTACTGCCGTTTACCAATTTACACGTTTTTTTGTGTCCCTTTCTCTCACTCTGTCGGCTCCCACGTCATTCTACATCATCCCCCACGTTGTTCCTTCTTTTTTGGATAAACAAAGATTTATTTAATATTAAGCAATTATTTATTACACAATTTCGTACATAACCATTTTTCGTAAAAAAAGAGCAAATTTAATTTAAATAACAATATAGGAGCTAAATTTTTTTAATAAATATATTAAACTTAAGCAATCTATACTTAATTAAATTTTATTGAATTAACTCGGTATTA
>JANKYE010000224.1:35513610-35523890 GCA_032467995.1 Erythroxylum dillonii
TGTTAAAACGAGTTTATAGTTAAATTATTTTTTTGAAAATTACTCGTTTATGGTTTAATAATTTGAAAATTATTATCTTTTTAAACTATTTTATTCTATTCATTAATCATTTTAGTGTTAAAAATTGTTAAAATTTAGCTTATTCTTAAAACAAAATTTAATTAATAATATTTTTATAATCAAGTTAGTGTTTGTATCAAAAATAACTCTACTTTTATGGATTTTGCTTGAGTTGGAGCCCCCAAAAAAGTATTTTGATATCCAATTTAATGTAAAAAAAGGAGTCAACAATGAGGTTAAATTTTTAACTTATTACAACAATAAAAATTCAGTAAAAATTTCGCTAATATGTCAGGCCTTGAAAGATTTAGTAGTACGCAGCCTCACTCCTAATTAATAGAGAGACTGTTTTTGAATGACTTGCATGAAAAAATAATTAAAAATAAAAAATTTGATTTGTTATTGACATTTATTAAATAGCCATTGCAAATTTCTTATTATTTTGTTTAAAATAGGTTTTTACTTTTATTGCTAAAATATTTATTAAAAAAATTAAACTACACAATATAGATAAATTAATCCAACTAAATTTAAATGAAGAAATACTAATCTAAAGTTAACGTATCCCGTCGACAAAGCTTTTTACTTTGCAAGGGTCCAAAAAGGGTCATAATACATGTAACATTTTTTTAAATATTTTTACAAAGAGACTGCTTCCATGATTTAAACTTATGATCTTTACAAAAGAGCAAGTTCACTGATTAATTAATGACTCAACCTAAAAGTAAAAGTTTTGTCTGCTCTCTGTACTTTTTTTTTGTCTAGATTAGGGTAGCCACCGGCGAATCCAGTGACTAATCCTCTCGTTAGTTTGTAGGCACCTCACAAAATAGGACAGCTGACCCAAGGATTTAAGGTTACTTCATACTCAAAACTAATAATCGAACTCCTAACCGTTAGTTAAGGATGTATAAGTCCCTTTCACTCAACCACATGGATTACTTTTCTATACTTTCACCAAATCCACGATTAGAGCTTTTTGAATATACCCTTTTTGGGTATTATGCTAATGAAGATTTAACTGTAAACTTTATGCAATCACGTTATGCATGACTTTTATAAAGTAACGCTAAGTGCTCAGCACGCATGTTATGTTGTTGCCTTATCTACGCTCACTCTCTATTAGCCATATTTAGAAATTTTAGAGATGGCAATCTGACTTAATGGTCGGCCTAAAATCACTCACTTATATTATAATTAGTTGAAATTTAAATTGAGTTTGAATTTAGAAAGTAAACTCAAAGTTTGACTCTCCAAAATAATTATAACAACCTCATAAAGTTCTTCGTTTTACGAGAATAAGATGAGAAACATTAATTATACGCAATCTTACTTTTATATTTCACAAAGAGATTATTTATTTAACTTGAATTTGTGACTTTTTAATCACATAAAAGTAATCTTATAAGTTACTCAAAAACTCGCCTTCTCTTATCTCAAAATACCAATTTTTTAAAATAATTTGAACTGTTTTGAGTCCGAATTAAAGTCGTATGACTTAAGCTTGACCAATTTTTTAATTAGGTCCTGATGTAATCCTATGTATAGTCATGTTTATTTAAGATTGGATGAAGATAGGAAGAAAAGAGGGAGCCTACTAAATAAGGTATTTAATACTAACAAAGCTTAAACTAAACAGTTTGTATAGATAACTCTTAAGACAACAGAAATCTTAGATGTCATCAACTACCACGCGCTTATTTGATTATAAAAGCAAAGATAGTGCCCATGTTATAGGACATAATATTAGAGTATAATGTAGAATCACGTCAACTCAATGACTACAAAAAATCGATTTATATGGGTAGAGCTTTTATCAGTATAACTTTTTTTTAAAGAGTTTTTTTAAGAAGTCAGTTGACTGTTTAATTGTTATTTAAGAAAGAGCTTTTTTGCAAGAGCTTCATACAATAGACTATTTGACAACATAAAAATAAAAAGCACTTTTAATTTTAACTGTATTTTATTTTATAATAAAAATTATTTATGCATATAAATATTATTTAAAGTATATTAAACAACATGGAAAGTATAATATATTAATTATTATATAATTTTAAACCATATGAAACATAAATAAAAATATATCTAACCAAATCTTTTATACGGATTATAATATAAGTAAGACTAATATTAAAAATAAATATTAAATATATAAAAAAGTCAAATAATATTATATAATTCTCAAAATAAACGCGAATATGAGTTTGTGGGTATTGTGAGAATTATGTGTAAAGCATAAGAGCAAAAGAGATTAAAAAATAAACTCATTAATTTATAAGAAAAATCTACTGAAAAAGTATTTTTTTTAGAAGCTTCAAATTTGAGCTTCTTAAAAAGCTATATTTTAGATGTCAAAAAAGCTATATCTATTAAAAAATATTTTTTTTCATTTTACAGTCAAATACTCATTTTGTAACACGTAGCACAGACCCTATTATGGTCCCAGGATCAATCATGAAAGGGTAAAAACGAAGGAATTGCGGAATACCTGGTTTCGATTCCATCCCGAATTTCAGAAGCAGTTTTCAACCTCCAAACAATCTTCGATAACTCCGGGCTTGTTGGGAAAGTTGATCACCGTCATCCGGTCTATGCCTTTCTACAGTTTGCTCAATCACGAGCTCTCTTAACGGGTCAGAGGACTTTAGGCTCGTGAATCACTGAGTAACTGCAAGAGACCTAAACCTTTATATAGCTTCCATATCGGGCTTTCCCATCACAAGGCCGATATGGACCGGGTCCACATTGAAAGGGATCCATTTTCTTCTCGGACTTCGACTCATTTAGTTAGATCCTTTATTGAGCCACTTTATTACCCTTATTTGGATTGAATTACGTAACTTAACCGATAATTTGATTGAAAATCAAAATTACAATTAATAACTGTCCATTTACAAGAGGATGGACAAAAATGCCCCTAACCATAAGGGCAAAAATGTCCAACACATTTTCCTTAAAAAAAGCTTGCGGTGGAAAAAAATGCTTATTCACCTCAAAAAACTCAACCAAACAAGCACTTAATTGTCCTACGAAAGCTTAGCTAGGTAACGTTAGGAATGGTAAAAAGTGCAATTAGAGTCGGCTAAAAGTCAAAGGATCTAATTCAAATTAATTGAATTTTAGATTTAAGTTCAGTATTTTCAATCTAATTCAACTCAAGATTTAAAATTTTATATAAAATAAAATAAATTTAATTAAAACCGGGTTAGACTTTATAAGGAAGTTGAGCCGAAACATAAAATTTCAAAATTGGTGTTAAACTTGAGCAAATCCTAACCTAACCTAACCACTGCCGTCCTAGGACTGCCATTATTGTTATGCAAGATTAAGACTAATAATCATTGATCAACTTTGTTTCATACTTGCTTGCAAATGATTGATGTTGGATGTGTAAAGGGGTTGGAAGGACGAATCCATCCTAATCTCACATGGTTTTAACTTTAGTTTGATGCCTCAACTAATTCATTTGTTTAATTTACAATTAAATATATTTGGCTTTTTATTTAAATTATCATTATTGTATAACTCTTTTCATTACATTCTATTAATTTTTCATATCTTTTTATTTAAAATAACATGGAATTGAAAATTTTGAATCCCGATGTAATCTCGTTTTATAGTCGTAAATAAATATTAACGAAATGAATTTTATTTTAGTCGGGCTAAATAATAGTTCTTGATATAGAATAATTAAAACAAATAAGAGTTATATTATAAAAAATCAAATATAATTAAATTTTTAATTTAAGGAAACCCTTAACTCGAAAGTGTCAAATATTTCAACTTTTTTAAAATTCAGCTTTAATTTATAGAAATTATATGTATAATTATAATTTTAAAACGTTGTCTTTGTTATTTATTTATTTTTATTTTTACTAATATAACGTGCATACCAGTTCTTTTTTTGTAATACAAGGGAAAAACAATTAAGCTAGGTCACGCCACATGCGGCGATACTCAATGCCCTGCCTATCCCGACTGATGAGATCATGGACAGACATAGGGGCCTCGCGAAGGATATAGATGTCGGGCCATTGTCTAACAGCGCCTGCGGCGAGACGATCCGCATACTAGTTTCCCTTCCGATGGATGTCTTAGATGCGCACTTCCCAATTTCAATGGAGCAATCCACGAATACCTGCCAAAAACAAAGAGCTATGATCAGTGTCGGAAAAGGGAGAAGAAAGCAAGTTGATAACCTCGAGGGCATCGACTTCTAAAATAACCCGACGGTAGCCACGATCCTAAGTAAGAGTGAGGCTTGAGTGGACTCCGCAAAGTTCGGCCATGAGTGAAAACTGCAACCAATGCATTGAAAGAATTCGTCGCACCACTATCGACGACTATCGCGAATAAGGCCCTAGCAGTAGCTAAGTCCACGTGCATACCAGTTCTATTCGTTAGCTACATCAACACACAATCGAATCAATCTTAGTACTAGCTAAATGGAGTCATCGACCTGTGAAGGAGGGTGAGTGACAGAGGGCTTTGAGGATAAGACCATAAGCCCACAACCATAAAACGGCCTAAGTTGTTTGGTAACGTGGTTGATGCCTTTATAACATGGCCTTTAAAAGTTTTAAATAAAATTTGAAATTCAGAAAATTGTTCCATATAAGCCTTAAATTTTATAAACAAAATCGAAAAAGTCTAAAATTTAATTGAAATTTAAGTTGTTATTATTATTATTATATATTTAAAAAAAATTTAAATTCCAAATCAAATTTAAATTGATTCAATTCAAATAATTAGCTATATCAACAACAACAACAACAACAAAAAATACCGTTAAAATGCATGATTTGGAGAAGTCTTATAGTACACAACCTTATCCTTAATTAATAAAGAGACTGTTTTTAATTTAATTGTATCAATTAGTGCCAAATCAAAAAAAGTTATTAATATGGTAACTGATTTAAGTTAATTAAATTAATTTCATGAAACAAAAATTACAAAAAAGAAACAAATTTAAGTAAGTAATTTAGGTTTGAATTAATTAGTTATTTTAATTCTAATTAATTATCATTTAGTAGTCAAAATATAGAATAATATAAAATCCGATCTATTAAATTTATTAAATTACAATTTCAAATGATTCAAGTTCTATTTTTTAAAATAACGTTGATTTAATTTAACTTGATTTGTAATATCCATTTGCAGGATAAGACAAAAGCATCATTATAAATGACTTAAGTAGATTTTGAACTAAATTCAGTCTCTTAGGAGGGTAGAACTCAATTGGGTTAGAAACAGATCGATTCCGGCTCAAATACTATACTCAAATACTGTTAAGTAGTTGAGTTAAGATAATCAGTTCAATTTTTCGGTTTAATTTATTTTAATAATTTTTGTTATTAAAAATAATTATTTTATTTTATTTTATTTTAATAATTCTTATTATTAAAAATTAATTAATTGTTATAAAAATGGCTCGCCAATCAGATGTTATTATTTTTATAAAAAGTTAAAAAAAACTTTATTGTGTGCCTTCCAATCCCAAGACAGCCCCAACCCATGGTCTAATTGGGTCAAATGATTTTAATCCGATCCGATCAACTTGGGCCCAAATTGAGTCGAATTACACTTGCAATCCCTATTTCCCGGGTTCTGAAAAAAGGGAAATTGTTTTAAAAGCCAAAAATATCTGGAATATGAGTAGGACGCAAATTAAAGAGGTTTCAAAATATCTATCTAATCTGTATCCATAAATATCTGCCAAAAGCGCGTGAATGTGGACCCCACCAACCCCCCGTTTGGGTCGATAAGAATATTCTAAACCCGCACTGCGGTTTTTCCTATTCAGATCCCTGGATAAACCGCATTAACACCAGTTAAGTTGGCGATATCCTTAGCTAAGGATACGCATCTATCTGTAACCAAACAGGGGTGATCTTTCCCTAAAGTAACCCTAATCAAGCCCTACTCGCTATAAAAGGCCGCTTTCAGTTCCCATCTTAGTTCACTTTATACAGCCTCCCTATTTCTTTGAAAATTCCCCTGTCGATAATGGCTTCTGCAGATGTTGAGTTTAGGTGCTTCGTTGGCGGCCTTGCTTGGGCCACCACAGACCAAGTGCTCATGGAGGCCTTTAGTCCCTACGGCGAGATCATCGATTCGAAGGTCCGTTTGCGACTGATCGGACGTGACCGTACCCGATTCGGCGCTATCTCGATCCCAAATCTGTGATCTGTTTCTGTTACTATTAAATCTGTGTTACTGTTCTTATTATGTTACTAATCTGCCTATCGGTACGTTCATCTTCATCCTCTGGGCGAAGATCGATCGATTTTTGTTTTTCTAATATTTATTTTGTATATCTGTCGTTCAACTTATAGATCTGATCTCATCTGGATGTTTTTGAGCAGATCATCAACGATCGCGAGACTGGAAGGTCGCGCGGATTCGGATTTGTGACTTTCGACAACGAGAAGTCGATGAGGGATGCTATTGAGGGCATGAATGGTCAAAATCTCGACGGAAGGAATATAACCGTGAACGAAGCTCAGTCACGAGGTAACGGTGGCGGAGGAGGCGGTGGATATAACCGCAGTGGTGGTTTTGGAGGCAACGGTCGCCGAGAAGGTGGTGGTGGCGGTGGTCGTGGTGGTGGTTACAGCCGCGGATATGGAGGCGGTGGTTATGGAGGAGGTGGTTATGGTGGTGGACGTGACCGGAGCTACGGCGACGGTGGATCTCGTTACTCGAGAGGCGGTGGGTCGGAAGGAGCCTGGAGGAACTAGAGGCGTTAGATCTAGTTGTGGGTTGGTGTTATGATTAGTATCGTAGTGTTTGTCTGTTTGTTTTGCTGGTATTAGGCGTTTCGAGTAAGATCGGTGGTTGGTTCACCTTGGGTGGTTGCACGTTTCTTATTGTGTTAGTTTTGACCGACGGTTACTTTTTTTGAGTATTTTGTTATGAAAAGAAAATTGAAGAAAGTGATGGAATGAAGTACAGATCTTCCTTTGATACTAGATCGGTCCTTTGATACTATGTGTTTTTTTCTTTCAACATTTGAATTAACTCAAAAGTATCAAACTATAAACAAATCGATAGATAGTGATATAGTCGGAAAAACTTCGCAATTGGACCTCGGCCTGGGTTCAGGTTAGGCAGGGCTTGGTTTTGGGGGTCTGACTTGCTTTCACTGGGCCGGGTCTGGACAGAAAGTGTCGCTTTCATAAGTTTTGAAAAGTAAAATGTAGGCCGCCAAGGCCTGAGATTACATGCCCGGCCCGGCCTTGCAGACAAAATCTATATGTTAATATGATTTGATAATCAAACGAATTATTTTGTTTGAAAAATAAATGATTTATTATTTAATAAATAATTAGTAAATCATATTGTAATTACAGTAATAGTAATTAGAGTAGTAAAAGATAGAAAAGACAAGATTGATCCAAAAGATACAAAGTAAATGACACAAATAATGGATTGCTTTATTGTTAGCTAATAATTGATAATATTTTTTTTGATGTTTATTAAAAATATTTGATAAAATTAATTATTTAGTATTAATTGTTAAATGTGTAAAATAATTTATAAGAGTATAATTTTTTAACAAAGTTATAAGGATATAAATAATATTTTTATAAGAATTTAAATTTAGATATTTAATTTTATAAAAATTAAGATCCTGTTTAATTGTTTTTGTTTCCGATTTTGTATTTTTGTTTTCAAATTTTATTAAAAAAATTTGTTTAAGTTTTTTGTTTTTGATTTTAGTTTCTTCCAGTTTTTAAAATTTATGATATTTAATAAATTAACAATATCTATAATTATAATATGATACAAATGTGATATATAGTAGTTATATACTAAAAATATTAATTTAATGTGGTTCTTTATATTTTAAAACTTAACATTATGGTATTTTAAAATATAAACTAATATTGTAAAATTAAATAAAGATTAAAAATTTTAATTAACCCCTTTATTATATTCTTTCAAACTTCACAACATAATTGTATGATAAAAAAAAAGCTAACTTTGAAAATACATGCAAAGGTAGAGAGTAAAATGGAGGGCATTACTGTCATTAGGCAAATAACTAATTCCAAAATCTTTTCTTATGGAGCTTTTAGAAATCAGCTTATTGAGGTTAAATAAGCTAACTGTTAGATCCCTAAGTTCAGACTGTGGGATCGTGCGAATGTTGGCAAGCCTTGGCCAATACTTGATACACAGGTCGACAAGAGGAAGGTGTGTTGATGAGGGAACAAGGCGAAGTCTTACCTTGAGAGTAAGTGAGGGATACGGGAAATATCGACAAAGATCTTGAGAGTAGGTGAGATTAGATAAGTATGGGTACACGTAGGTGCGCATTAGTAGAAATTTTCGACGAGACGTGAGATTCGGATGCGAGGCCTCGCGGAGTTGGCAAACTAAATCATGCGAAATTCGAGGGTGCTCGAAGGCATACAATCAAGGAAAGACGCATAAGCACTTCGACAAGGCATGTCAAAGGTATGTAAATTATGCGAGGTTTTATACTAACTTGGATTGTGATTTGTACTTAGTCATGGGGCAACAAGACTACACTATGAGTGAGCTTGATCATGAAAGATGAACTTGTCCATGGACATGCATTTATAGACCTATGTGCCGATAGGCCGTGGTGACTTGGAAAACACATCAGCAGTGACATGACAACTGTGGATGATCTGACATATGATGACGTGACAGATAAGATCAAAGTGGATGAACATTAGCTTTAAGAGATATAGATCATGTGAAAAATGATCATCTCAAGATAGAGGAGATCTTCGTGGATAAAGATAATCATTTTTAGATAGGGTAATTGTAACATCCCGTCCCCATATTAAGGGTTAGGACCCGAAATTTCAGTACACGGGAGTTCAAAGAGAGATTAGGAAATTCATTTTTCTTGCTCATGCATAATGTTAGCATATATGCACATAAATATTGAATGTTTGCACATAAAAAGTTATACATGCATTCATTGACAAATTCTGGGTATAAATGATATTAAATATGATTTTATTGAAAATGAGGAGTAGAAAGAGTGATTTTGGTATGAGTTGTGATAAGGAAAGATTTAGAAACAAGATTGGTAGTGATCTGGAAAATGTTGACTGAGTATGCTTCAGTCTTTTAGCCACGACATTTTCTCTAGTCATCTAAACGAGATGATTCTTAATTTGAATTAAACTAGAGATATATGACTACATTTCGTATGAATACATCGAATTTCAATTTTGTTTCTAAGAGTCTCAAAATTTGTCATGAAGTTGAGAACTGGGTGCAGTACGTTGGTGTATGAGTGGAAAATTCGTCTTCGAACTTTAGGGGCAAATTTGGGATTTATATAAATAGATTTTAGCCAAAGTGCCTTCTGAAAAGATGTAGATCTTTCTTTTATCTTTGCAACGGTATATAGTATGAAAATTTTGGACATCGGAGTCAAAAGTTATGATTCTTATAAGAGGAGACGTTCTGGAGCAAAAGTAAGACGGAAGAAGTGAGACGCAAAAGTGAGGCAGAAGAAGTGAGACGCAAAAGTGAGGCAGAAGAAGTGAGATGCAAAAGTGAGATGCAAAAGTGAGACACAAGAAATGAGAAGATAGAAAGTGAGACGATAGAAAGTGAGATGATGCAAAAGTGAGATGATACAGAAGTCAGACGATAGAATTGGCCTTCGAGGTCTTCATAAAATTTGTAGATTTAGAAGTCCTCGTTCCAATAGTCCAAAAATGAAGTCAATCCGACATCTGTAGTGAGAGTTACGGCGATTGCGTCAAGGTATGTACAATACGAGTAAAGATATGAACATGTTGGATTCTTTTGGCCATAACTTTTTCTCTAGACCTCCAAATGACTCGATTCTTAAACCATTGGATTCATAAGACATTGCTCTACATCTTTACCAAGAATAGTAGCCATCTGAACTGAAGTGAGAAAGATTGAGTGAAAAGCATGAGACGGGTTCAGTGAGTGTGCTCTCAAGCAATATGAACTGGTGTCCTCTCACTGAACATACTTCAGTATTTTGATGTTTTCTGGATCAATAAAGGTCCAAATGAGATGATTTTTGTTTTGAGGTAAACTAGAGACATGGAGCTACAAATCGTATGAAGAATTTGGAATCTAATTCAGTCTTTAAGATGCTTAAATTTAAGATGAAAGTTGTGTATAGTATACTGTTTTGGACAAGAGCAGTCCAAAAATGTTTGAAATATATCTTTTGAATCACTGAACCA
>JANKYE010000224.1:35873990-35888551 GCA_032467995.1 Erythroxylum dillonii
TACTTTTGGTGTATCTATTAAATGCTAAATATGTAATATAAATATGTATTTATAAATGTTTTACTTTATTGTGCTTATAACACGGATTCTTGATTTTTTATTAAAAAATATAACATTTCAAAATTTATGTTATAAGGTTACGAGTAGTTAAATTTTAATATATTTATTACGAAATATATTCAAAAACTAAGTTATAATTATATAAAAGATGAGAAATTATTTAAAATAAGAGAAAAAGTTAATGCACCCAATACACAAGACTCTCCGTTTGCGGGAGTTTAGGGAGGGTCATAATGTTTACAGCCTTCCTTTTGTATTTTTATAAAAAAACTATTTTTTTGTGACCTGAATTTATGGTCACAAAAGAGTAACTTATTGTTTCAAGGCTCACTCTCTTAAAAATTATTTAAATTAGTATTTAGCATTTGATAAATACTAATATTATAAGCCAAAAGTGTAGTTTGAACCTCAAAGTTTACAACATAACACAATAAAGATGTTAACGTTTTGAAACTTTCAAATTAAACACCAATGTTTTTTTTGTCAATTAAATGTTACTTTATTTATGAATTGACATTATTTAAAATTTTTAATAGAAAATAAACCTCACTATTATGTGAAAAATGAGATTCATATTCTAAAATACATAAAAGTGGGTTTTTGAAAATGTTTTAATTCAATGTTCAAGCTTCTAAATTTTTCATACAAGTGATAAATATTTTAAAATCGTAATAATTCAATTCAAAATATTAACTTTTGTTGATGTAATAAGAACTAGCATTTTGAACTGAATTGTTAAAGTTTTAAAATGTTGATTATTCAATTAAAAAATTTAAGAGTTTAGGTACTAAATTTAAAAAATCTTTAAAAATTAGACAATTTTGAATATGTTATTCCTAATTATAATTTTGATTGAAGGTGTCACCAATGGATAGGACACTAGTTTCGCTAGTTTCTTACAACTCGCCTGATGAGCATGAAGCTTATAGCATTTGGCTTAAAAGATGATAACCCTTTAGAAACTTGATATATATAGATTAGATTGAGACAAAGAAACAGAGGTTGTAATTGTCTCTGACAAGTTCAATTCTGTCAAAACAAATTCTGACCGTCTCTCTGTTAGGAGTTCCTAAAATAGGTCTCAGAAACCAACCAACTCTGTTTTCAACAAAGATCTTTCTCCATAAACATTGCCTCTTTATTGGGAAGAGTTAAAAAGTTCCATTTTTAATTCCTAATCATGAAATTGGAAGTAGCCAACTAGATCAATCTCATTATAGAAATGAAAGAAACAAACCCTTTTTGATTCTCATCATCTCTTTGCAAGTTGTGATTTATTAACAACACCATCCTCTCACCACCCCGGGAGGGATGGAGATAGAAAACAAGGGAACAATATTAAGGACCAGTCATTTTCTATCTTCGTCTGTGGTGTCATCAAGATCATCTCCATCGATGGCTTTCCTCCTGGTTCTAATCTGCATTTTCCTTTCAGGGTCAGCCATTGATGCTTCACCTTTTGTGCCTGCTGATGAGATTCTTATCAGTTGTGGAGCCAAGAGCATGTCTGCTCTTCCTGATGGTAGAGTCTTCAAGACTGATCAAGAAGCTGAAAGTCATCTGAAAACCAGCCAAAACATTCTGGTTTCAGTCCCATCTGCAGATGTTCCCTCACCATTTTATCTGTCAGCAAGAGTTTTTGTTGAAGAATCCACCTATTCTTTTACATTGAAATCTGCAGGATGGCATTGGGTGCGACTCCATTTCTTCCCACTTGACAACACTCAGTTTGATCTTAAGAACTCAACATTCTCTGTCAAAAGTGATAAATATGTGTTTCTCCATAACTACAATGTCAATAACAACACAAAAGCTTCATTCAAGGAGTATCTGATCAATGCAGAAGAACCCCAGTTCTCTATCGACTTCATACCAATGAAGAATTCTGCTGCTTTCATAAATGCCATAGAGATTATTTCAGCCCCAGACATTTTAATCTCTGATGAAGCCACCAATCTTTTCCCTGTGAACAACCATCCTGGTCTGAGCAAGAAAGGATTTCAAGTTTCTTACAGGTTGAATATGGGAGGCCCTTTGATCACCTCTGAAAATGACACCCTCTGGAGGACTTGGTTACCTGATAGGCCATACCTGAAGGACGAGGCTTTGGCCAAAAGTGTATCTATCCCTTCGCACTCCATTAAATATTCTACCGGAACCTCACCTCTTATTGCACCTCCAACAGTTTATGCATCTGCAGAACAGATGTCAGATTCAAATACTATACAACAAAATTTCAATGTGACATGGAACTTTCAGGTTGACCCTGCCTTTAGCTACATGGTCAGGCTACACTTCTGTGACATTGTGAGCAAATCCCTCAATGATCTCTACTTCAACGTGTACATTAACAATAAAACAGCAATTTCAGGGCTGGATTTGTCATCCATCACCAACAATCTGGCATCTCCATATTTCAAAGACATTGTGATAGATTCTACATTGATGACTGATGGACTTTCCCTTCAGATTGGTCCCATGAATGAGGTTACTGGTACAAGAAACGCTATTCTAAATGGTTTGGAGGTCTTCAAGATGAGCAATTCAGTTAACAGTTTGGATGGTGAGTTCGGGGTTGACGGAAAATCAGCTCTCGGCCACCGTGGAGCAGTTGCTGCCGTTGGATTCGCTATGATGTTTGGTGCTTTTGTTGGTCTTGGTGCTATGGTGATCAAGTGGCATAAGAGACCCAAAGATTGGCAGAAGAGGAACAGCTTCTCTTCTTGGTTGCTTCCTATCCATGCTAGTGACACTAGCTTCATGACAAGCAAAGCAGGATCTAACAAGTCCAACTTCTACTCATCAACTCTTGGCCTGGGAAGATATTTCTCTTTGTCAGAGTTGCAGGAAGCTACCAAGAACTTTGATTCAAGCAATATAATAGGTATAGGAGGTTTTGGTAATGTCTATCTTGGTGTCATTGATGAGGGTACTAAAGTTGCTGTCAAGAGAGGAAATCCGCAATCTGAACAAGGAATCACAGAGTTCCAGACAGAGATTCAGATGCTGTCCAAGCTCAGGCACAGGCACTTGGTGTCATTGATCGGATATTGTGATGAAGATGATGAAATGATTCTTGTTTATGAGTACATGTCCAATGGTCCTTTCAGAGACCACCTGTATGGAAAGAACTTGCCACCATTATCTTGGAAGCAGAGATTGGAAATCTGTATTGGATCAGCTCGTGGACTTCATTACCTGCATACTGGTACTGCACAAGGTATCATCCACCGAGATGTTAAAAGCACAAACATTTTGCTTGATGATGCATTTGTCGCCAAGGTTTCGGATTTCGGGCTATCCAAAGATGCACCTATGGGACAAGGTCATGTCAGTACTGCTGTGAAAGGAAGCTTTGGGTACTTGGATCCTGAGTACTTCAGGAGACAGCAACTAACCGATAAATCTGATGTTTACTCATTTGGTGTGTTGCTTTTTGAAGCATTGTGTGCTAGGCCTGTCATTAACCCACAACTCGCCAGGGAACAAGTTAACTTGGCAGATTGGGCTATGCAATGGAAGAGGAAGGGCTTGCTTGAGAAGATCATCGACCCTCATCTTGTCGGTACAATCAATCCTGAATCAATGAAGAAGTTTGCTGAGGCTGCCGAAAAGTGCTTGTCTGACTATGGTGTTGATAGGCCTTCCATGGGAGATGTTCTCTGGAACTTGGAATATGCTTTGCAGCTTCAAGAGGCCTTCACACAGGGAAAAACTGAGGAAGAAAACCAATCACCTGCAGACAATTCAGCTGCCTCACCTGCTGTTCTACCTGCTAGTGCGACTGCTGCCCCCAACCCTGACGATCGTCCTGTTTCTGTCCCTGCAGAGAACAATGGTCCAGCTGAAGTCCAAACCATAGATGAACATTCAGGAACTGCTATGTTCGCCCAGTTTTCTAGCCTCAGTGGCAGATAAGAATCTGTGAATTGTGTAAACTAAAGCAACACTTGCAGATTTCATATTCAGGGGAGACATTGATTCTGATGCCTTCTGCTGTTGCTTCATCTATGGTATATGTAGCAAATGTTCTTATCAGACTCTTTTCATGTTACCTGTCTTTCCTCTCTGTTCATATTCTTTCATATATGTATAGAACTTGATGTTATGGTTTTTAGAGCTTTTTTCAACTATATGGTGTGATTAATGTAACTTTTACTGGTGTTGATTAGATGTATAACTTCAGTTGTTTTGTTTCTATATACCCCAATTCCTACATGAAGTTTTGTAATTATGATCACAGAAGAATTTGCAAGTTTTAACTGAAACTGGTAAAAGCAAAATTGCACCAGGCAAGACCTGCAAGATTCACCAGAAAAAAATTCTGAAGTTTAGAACTCAAGAAGAACATTTTCAGAAGTTTAATTTGGCAATGTGAGTGCTTCTGATCCATTTAACAGAAAGAAAAGGAATGAAAAGGCATAGGCATTCTCTGTAATTTAAGACGTTTGAATCATAGTTATATCAATCAAATGTTGCTTATATATGGATTCAACTCAACTTTTAAATGCAAAACCTAATTAATTAAATCTAAGTTAAATTAATAATTTATTATAATTATCTTAAATTATTAGTTTAAGTCTAGTTTAATTGATTCGGGTTAATTCTAATAACTAAGTTGGGTTACTAAAAATGATATTCCTTTGATTCTTAACAAAAAAAATGGAAACTAATACTATCTTGCAAGTCCTGAAACTGTAGTAATTCAAGGAAAAAAAATTAGTTCCACTTAATTTGATGATATTTGGTGAGTATCAACACCCTTTTTTTTTTTAACTAAAGGAACCCGCATTCATTATCTTTTAGATACGCATTGAGTCGCAATAGCCTATAAATCAGGCCAACTGAGTACTCCGCACTAGGCAAGCTTTATAAGATAGGTTCGATCAAGAGAGCGCAGGTAGGGGATTCAAACATAGGACCTTTTGATCCCATGCTCCCCTACTCTAACAATTCGACCACCCTTAAGGGGCAGAGGATCAATACCCATTAATACTATAAATGGTAAAAATAATATAAAAATAAAAAATCTCATTTGATAGTAATAATTATTATAAACTACTAATTACTCTAATTTAATCGATTCTTTTAAAAATTTGAAAATTTATAACTTAAAAAGATAATATTATTTTACATTTGATAAGATAGAATTGTCACCTAATGTTTACTTAAAATTCTAAATTAATCCCTATTATTATTTATATTGTCACGTTATATATTAACGCTTTCAAATTAATATTAGTAGGTCCTTAAATCTAATTTATCTGTCTTAAAATTTTAAAAATTTATAATACATGAATCATCAATTTAACTTAATATTTTAAAATTTTATAATACATGAACCATCAATTTAACTTAATAGATGTAACAATTAGGTCATTTAAATTGACCAAATGTCATGTCATCTTTAAAATATTTTTTAAAATTGTAAATTTTCCATTAACCTTTTACAAAAAGTTGAAATAAGGTTTTATTGTTAACTCTCTTACTCTTTTTTTAATACTATTTTATTAACATTAAAGTATAAAATAGTTAATTAAATTTTAATTAAATCTTTTACAAAAGATTGAGATGTAAATCACATTTTTAATCTTTATATATATTTTTACATTTTCTTCCTCTTGTTAAAGATAGCCCGAGTCAAGCCTAACCTCGACTTATCTTGCCTTAATTTTTTTCGGCTCAAATTTAAGGACAAGTTTGACATATACAGTCAAAGACCTAATTTTTTTTTTAAATTAAATCAAATGTTAGATTAACCTAGATTTGACCCATTAATTTCAAGTTAGTTGGGGCGAGCCGGGCTGGCCCGACTCATATGTCGTCCCTAATCTCCCTCTTATTTTCTTGATTGGAAAGAAAAATATGATCCAAAATCTGACAAAGTTGTTCTTTCTCTTCAATCACTTACTACCATCCTTTCACTTTCCATCAAGTTTTGTAGATTGACACTAACCAAGAAATTGATTTCCATATTATCCACAGAATAACCTGACATGACATAAACTAATATAAGGGGGAAGAACTAAGCAAAGCTGCAAAATAAGATACCCCCAAAAAAGGGTAAGCATATGATACCACTAAGCCTATGAATGAACCAGAGAAAGTGTAGATAAGCATGTGGATGCCTATTGCTATACATACCCAAAAATGCTTTAGAGGCTCTCCTTTTCTCTGAAACTCCTCTCTCTCTAATCTCTATATCTATATCCATATTTATGTATATATGAATAAAGATAATCCTTTATATAAACTGTCTTCTCATCATTAATATCTCTATCCATTGACGTGTAAGCTCTTAATTCTTATCCTCAATGTTCTTATTCCCTCATCACCATCTTTACGCCTCTTCACCGTTTCAGATATATATAAACTACTCACCAAAACTCCATTTTTTTCTTCATTGAAGCTCTCTCTTCTGATTCCTGTTCGTGTTAATTTCCAGTTACAACCAAACATGGAGGAGGGTCAAGTGGGCAAGATGATGGCTTTCGACATGAATTCTCTCCGAACTAATCTTCCACAAAAGTAAGGATATGCATGGTTGGTTTCATCATGGTAAAAACTCTTTCACTTTGTTTCTCTGTATTAAAGTTGAAAAGGGTTTTTGTGTTTTTAGCAGGAGAGGCTTGTCAAGGTATTATTCGGGGAAGTCGAGGTCTTTTACGTGCATGGCGGATGTTCATTGTCTGGAAGATTTGAAGAAACCAGAACGTCCTGATGCTAAGAAGAGGAAGAAGTGTAACAGGAATGAACTACGTGTTCCTTCATATCCTTGTCGAAGAGCGTCTAGCTCTAACCAATGTTCCACTACATGTGTTGGTGTCTGAAGAACAACATAAACTGAGTTTGTGTTTTGTTTTGTAACTTTTGTTCCTTTTCACGAGTTCCCGTTGCACAGATGTAATACCCCTTGTGGGATTCTACAGATTTTGCATTTACATTTTGTAGTATAGAATCACTTGCGTTTGTTTTAAGGTAAAAGGCCGACATTGTTTAAGCAAGTTTTAAAATATTTTAATTTTTAAAAATTTTGAAAAAAGATATTTATAATTTTAATTTTTACAAAACAAGCAAAATATGAAAATGAACTAACTAACCACGATATAGACTAATATGTTAAAATAATTATTTAAATTTTTTAAAAAAATAAATCATTGTATCAGCATCATTTGATTGATTAATGTAATATTTGTAATAGTTATATTTCATATATTTTATTATTATTTTTAACAAAAAAATTAAAAGAAGATTCCAAAAAGAAAATTTTAAAAAATTAAAGAATTCTCTAAAATTACTTGAATCATACAAATTTTATGTACTTTTAAACCTAAAATTAATATAATATGAAGATACAAAATAACCTGAAATTTAGAAAAATATTATAATATCAATACCAATACCATCCCAAAACTATATAATTATCATAATCAAATTGCTTAAGGAAGTAATGTTTTTAAAATCCGATAGGAAGTCAAATCTATAAGATAAGAAGTTTAGAATTTAAAAAATTCAATCAGCATTAAACCTTAATAAAATCAGCTAAAATTTGATTAAAATTAAAAATTTTAAAATAAAATTGAAAAAAAAGTCCTTATTTATAAAAAAAACTAAAGTTTAATAAAAAAAAGTTCATTAAATAAAAATTTATTGATTTATTTTAATTTATAAAAATTAATTAATTTACAAAATTTATTAATTAATTGATAAACTAGTCAACTTTTATCAATAAAAATTATTGAAAAGATCGAACAGAAAATTTAAAAACTAAACTGGTCCAAAATTTTAACAGATAAAGGACAAAACTAGTTAAATTTTCCCATCATTTATAAGAAAAAGGGTTTCTATTTTGGGATCCTTCAAGGCAATCTACAAATGCTTAGGAACCTGCTATTCCATACACAGACATCGTTTCTTGTGCTGTTCCTTAAAAAGTTCAACTAAAATTTAATTGCTCAGTCTCAAATATAAATTACAAATTTCTTTACCTGCAAACTTCCACTGTAAGTTCTACAAATTGCACTGGTAAAACAGGTTAGCATGAATGCACACTGCTGCTAAACCACAAAAAGGGAAATGGGATTCACCAGGTTCTGCTCAAGAAAATTCTAAACATTTTTCACCAACCTAACAATAACAATTTTGGTGGCAGGAAAAGAATCACCATTTCTCTCTACAATTACAAAATTAAGATGCTAAGAAGTCCTATGGGATCATGTAAAAGAAAGAACTATTGCAATCTCTTTTTCTTGACCATGTTCGTGGCATCTAGATGATCAATCATAACCAGGTCATCTTCTTCGTCGTCGTCAATCTTTTGGACATCCTTCTGATTGCTACTATTGTTGACACTAGACAGTTCGGAAGGCACTTCCGGCAATTTTCTCTTCCTTCCTATAATCTCTGTGTCAGAAATTTCTTCAACCTCAGCATCTTTTTGAACCTCTGAGAGCTCTGTTGACAATGCATTTGATGCAGTCTCACCATTTCCATTGGAATTGTTATCATTCTTCTCAATAGGAGCTTGGGTCCATCCAAATAGAACCATTCCATCTGGTTCCTTCTCCTCATCAAAGACTTCTCTGTAAGTTCAATATTGAAATGGCAGCTTCAGACATCTAAAATTAAATACTAGCTAGCAGACAACAGCCTTCTATGAAGAAGATGAGAAAGCGTATTTCCTCAATGACAAACATCAGGTGGCAAAACAATTTCCAGTTGATGGCACTCAACATAAACATAACTTTAAAAACTGTAGAGGCAAAAAATAATAATGAACCTGTGCTTTATATAGACATTGCAAGTGAACTCCTGCCGAAGATCCTCTACACTGATCATTGTTCCACCAGTAACTGGTGTGGGAAGCTCACACAACATCTGCAGAGGGAAGGAAGAGGAAAAACAAGCAATAAGCATGCAACGAAAGCCACTCAAATTAAAAAGGAAGAACCGGGCAATAACCTTCTCAAGGTTGGCATTATAATTTGCAATCATGTCTTCATCAAGATCATCACCAACTTCATAAAGAAGCGCTGAACCAATCATAATAATTGGGGAATTCATGCCAAGCTTGGCTTTAACAATCTTTTCAACAAAATCCCGCAATTTCGATCTCTGAGTATTAACCTCCAGCGTCAATGGAGTCTATTTCCAACAATTAAAGATGAGCTTATGCAACCATAGCAATAAATACAACTAAAATAGTTGCATAAGTAAGAAAAGGAATTCAGGCATACATCTGAACAGACACAGCAGGACTTGTTGGGTTCAAAGGGTTCCACTGGCATAAGAAGCATCTTTCTTGATGGATGTTCTAAACAATATGTCATCCTGCATGGACAATCAGGTCAAATTCACAGAGAACAGCCATACCAGAACAGCAGGTAAAATTGAGATCCATCAATCATTCTTAAGAGCTACTTTCAGCACTACTTTTTTAACGCTTAACAAGCAAGAACAGAAAGCAAAATCAAATCTCCAATAAATGAAAAACGCAATTTCAGAAATTAAAAAGAACGTATATGATTTCAACTTCAGAAACCCATTCTTTATGAGAAAAGAAGGAAATCCACTAAACTTCTTTAAAGATCTGGGAAACTTCTTGGCCATTTTAGAAGATGAAAACCATCAAAACTCCCATAAAATTGCATAAGATATACATAAAGAAAAAGAGAACGGAGCCACACCTATAATTTTCAACATCCTTCCTTAAAACCTTGATGGTTTCAATAACAATCAGCCCAGCAATGACAGCATTTGTTGTTGCAACAGCATGAACAATATTACCAGCAATACCCTTGGCTTCAAAGAGGCTATGCAAAGGAATCCCAAATGAAGCAGCTCGAATATTTGCAGCTGCTGAGACAAATTCTACAGCCAATTGATCATCTTTATCAAAAGTTAGGCTTCCGATGTCCTGTGGGAAACACAATTAAGATTATCAAGTTGTTTGATCTGAGGTCATATTAATCATTTCCTTAAAAAGCACAAGATCAGCAAACCTTTTCTCGCTTCACAAAAAAAAGTTTTAAAGACTCGAGAAAAATTCTTGAATTTTCCACAAGACTCCAAACATCCTGTGGATTCTTCAAGCCCAAAGATGTCATAGCAGATACTGATAGACCATCAGTTGGACCACCTTTAACAACATTTCCATTCTGCTCTATTGAATTGTCATGTAGAATATCCCTTGTATACATGGGCCTTGGTCTATTACGATTTTTCCATGTCTCTTCATTAGAAAGAGCTACTTCAATGTTGTAACCAAATACATGATCATAAATTCTCCTTCCATATTGCTCTATGTCCTCATCTTTTCTTCGTTCAAAGACATCTTGGGTTTGTTCTGATGCGTTAGCAGAATCACTGGCATGAACATTAAGATCATTTTCCTGATTTTTATCTCCAAACAACTTTGCAAAAAGTAAGTCCTTTGCCCACACAATGCAATGAACAAACTGCAATTGAAACAAGAGATAGAAATTAAGAATACAGAGCTCTTTATATTCCAAGAAGAATCGTCATATTTCATATAATCTAAAAGTTGTCTTGCCAAAGAATAATCCAAACTGAAATCCAGCAAATTTTCCATATCAAAATTTCGCAAAATCTTAAGAGCCAATAAATGAAGGCAAATTACACTTACCTACCTAGATGAAACCTAGTAAATTCTACAAAAGAACAACAGTCTGAGGTCACGGTGTAATCACATCTATAATTGTAGTTACTCCGTCTTGATCAACAGTGCCATTGACAATAATAACACTAAAGAACTAAATCAAATGAAGTGCACAAGTAAATTTCATATACCTAACCACTAATCAAAACTGATTACTGGCATCACCTGATAAAATGGCTAAAAACGTATAAATGAGGGCCAACTCCAAGAGAAGTAGAACATAATATTATCTAAATTCCCAGAGGCTGAGGAAACTTCACGTATGTGTACCTTTGAAGGAGTACTAGTTATCGTACAGACAGGATACGTCTTAGGTGCAGGTTTTGGCTGACATTCATAACATTCTGTTTTCCCCTTCACATGGACAGTAACCTGCATCACAGAAGATAATAAATAAAAGAAAAAGGATCAACATTTTAAGAAATGTTCACGTTAACAGCATAGATTATTAACCCACAAACAGAAGCACAACATAGAGAGGGTCAATGTTATACAAAAGAAGCAAATGGAAGATGACAAAAGAAGAACTACTAGTTAAATCATGGTTTCAGATACCAAAGGTGCTAACGATATCTAACATTTGCCACCTTTTCTTACTTGGAGATCCTTTAGTTTTGTAGTAACAAAGAAAATATAGTTAAATGAAAACACTAAGCAATAAGAAAGAACCAATTCATATCAAAGGCAAAGAACAATACTACTGACAAACATCCGATCTACCATGTCCCCATATACCAAAAAGGCAAATACCTTTCCTTTCTTAAATGTCAAAATAAATAAAAGGAGACAGCAAAAGGTCACCTGTCCTAAGAAACCTGTTGTTCCACTTTCAACTAAAGGAACTTCAGCTGCCAAGCAGAGGCGGTTCACATGTCGCCTTGCATCCAAGTTATCAAGTCCATTCAGAACAACATCAAATTCCTTGAAGAACTCCACATTAAAACTAGAATCCTTCACATTTGCATGGTATGATGTAATGTTTATGTGAGGCCTAAATCTTAACACAGCGTCTCGAGCAACCTGGTCAGAACATTGATATTACATACGACATTATCTACAAATGAACACTTCACACAGAAGGCAGAAATACTCATAAGAATACACACTTTAGCTTTGGACTGCCCAACATGTGACTGCCGGAATAAAAATTGTCTATTTAGATTGCTAACTTCTATGGTATCCATGTCAATCTGCAAAAAGAAATATGTAAATGCATCAGCGGAAACACCAAAAGGTCATTCTTAAAATGAAATCTAAAGGGCAAGTGATCAATCTTTTTGACAGCCTAATAGGAGCAAGGTATCACATTCAACCTACAAAACATATAACCAACTAGAAGTCACCATTACAATTATTTCATTGCCAATCTCATGTTTCATAACAACAAACACCCGGCCAGAACCATGCACAAATATGCCATGCCATACAACACAGAAATTTGTAAGAAAGAAATAGGTAAAATACCATCCCTACTATGTAAGCCACCTAAACATCCAACACAGAGGGGCCAGAGCAAGGCTGACCCTTTAAGAAAATCCTGCAATACCAGAAACCCACAGCATCACTTGTGGCTACCAATCTAACATCAGCAAACAAGCTTTTACGAGAAATAATATTTTATTTCGTCTATTTATAACATGAAATATCGCACCAACATGAGTGTACGACAAAAAGATGGTTTCAATGTAGTTGCACATCTATCTTGTTCATAATGCAAGAAAGGTTCACTCACGTAGAGTAAGAAATTGACCAAATTATGCAAACTCAAACTTCATTGGTTTTTCGTCCCTATCTTAGCCAAAGCGTAAACTAGACCTTTCAAACAAAGAAACCCCAGTCAACGTACAAAACGGTATCAAAATCCTTAAGAGCACACATCTGTGCTCCAAAACCTGAAATCGAACTGTTTAAACCCTAGAATCCGCGGGAAACACCAGTATAACTAAAATTCAGAAACAACCCACTAATTCAAACTTCTTTTAAACAAAATCAATTGACTTGGCAAAGGGAGATTGATTCAGCAGAGGATGAAACGAAACACTTACGATATGAATATCTTGAAAACCAGAGAGAGCCAGCGTTTTGAGCAACTCACATCCAATCCCACCAGCTCCAACCATGAGCACTTTCGCCCCCTAAAGAACATAAAGAAACACACACCAATAAAAAACAAAAAACAATAACCCATAAAATTCATGCACAAATTCCACAACTCAAAACCCATAAAAGACGGAAACTTTAAGAAGAAAGCTACCAAAAAAAAAAAAACAAGGGTTTTCAAGCTTCCCCTCTCATTACCTTTATAGCATCATGGTATTGTAGCAGAGAAGCCATTAGAGGGGGGTTTCAGCTACAGCAAAAGACTTGGGGCGGGTAAGAGCAAGAAGAGACAGGAGTGAAAATGAAGTTTTAAAAGTTTGGTATTAAATTATCGATACTAACAATATACATAAAAGAGAGAGACAAAGAGCCAGTGGCGTTTGTTGGGAATCGAACACGGGACGTGAAAGATAGTGGAGAATATTGACGGTCAGTTACTATGAAATGGCGGCTGGAACCCCAAAATGTTAAAAGTTAGGCAGTAACCAACAACAGCTTTTGTGTTCTATATTCCGATGAGTGGAAGAGCCACCGCACACGGCACGGAACAGCGGGATTTTTGTGGTTGACTCTTAGTTACCCGCTATTTTTTCATGGAATCTCATCATCAGTGTCATGTCTTATACCAATTTTTTTATTTAAAAAAAAATTGGATTTAGTATTCTTATTTTAATTAAAATTTACTGAGCACTTAAATTTTATTTTGTTAAATAATTTCTAACTTATAAATAACAATTAAATGTACTTAATTTTGAAGCTAAGCATGGTAATGGATCTTGGGTCGAATCTAGTTATTTTTTTGGACCTAGATTCAACTAAAGCCCAATTTAGCTTAAAGCTTCAGGCTTGAGGCTGAGCCTGACTTTGAATATTTCGAAATTCAATCCAATTTAATTAATTTGTTTTGAATTTTTAAAAACTTAAAATGATCTTTTTCTATTAAAATTTCTAACATGTGTTTTATAATTAAAAAAAGTTACTCAAAACATATATTGTCACAAGTTTATTTAAATTTAAAAATAATTATCTTATAAAATAAGCCGATTTAAAAAATTTTCTTCATTTGTGATAAATAAAAAGTTTTATAAATAAATTTTCTTCGTGAAAATAGTAAATTCTTAAATATAATATAAAGACTAGATTGTAATAAAAATTATTTAGTTGAATGTAATAAATTATTTTTATGTCTCTTTTCTTACTCACTTTGATTATTATTAAAATCATAAAATTATATATAAATTTTCATAATCATTTATTTCAATATATAATTCATTTAATAATTTCAATTCCGATAAAAATACATTAACACAATTTTATTCCCATTTCACTTTAGTCACATGGAGACCAACACTATATGCTATCTCTTTTTATTACATGATTAAACCTTCCATAATTACTAAGGTTTATTACATTATAATAACGATGAGGCATAAAGTGTAAATTAATTATGCCAAATTAATTTAAAAATAAGAGTTTAAAAATATAGTGATTAAAATATTAAATCTGTTCAATTGTACAATTTTTAAGCAAATTATTTTTTGTTTAATTTATTTTAATAATTCTTATTATTTAAAATTCTTCATTTAATTAATTAATTAAAATATTTTTTAAATTAGCCAATTTTATAAATTATAATAAATTAGTTATTTTTCATCTAACAGCCTCCTTCTTTAATTGAATTTCGACTTCTTTGATAGAGAAAGATAATTTCTCTTTTAATTTT
>JANKYE010000224.1:35888956-35902060 GCA_032467995.1 Erythroxylum dillonii
AAAGATAATTTCTCTTTTAATTTTATTTTTAATTCTTTAATTTTGTTTAATATTTATTATATACCAGTTTTATAATTATTGAATACCGATTCAGTGTTTATACCTTAAACTTATTATTTTATCAATTTAATTTTTAGTTCAATTATTCAAACAATAAAAAACTTCTATATACTTAAGATGAAAATTATATCATTTTAATTTTTTAAATAAAAATAAATTAATAATTTTAAATTTTTTAAGTTTAATCGAGCTCAAGCTTGAACGCTTAATTATATTTTTCTATACCTTAATCCGGCCCGACTTGACCCATTGCAACCGCTTATCCAAACTCGTGAGAAAAGCGACAGAATCGAGCCCAAACGTTTCATGGACCCACTCGTCTCCAAAAGCTGGCAAACTAACGAATTGTGCTTTGGTGGTAATCCCCTGCCACGCAGCACCGTCACGACCCATAGAAATAGACCAACTACGGGATTCTCATTGGTCCACCAAACGAGTTCACTTGGCATCCAGTACATTGAACTCTCTCTCTCTCTTCTTCGCAGTCCGTACGGTCGCCAAAAATAAACATGTCGCAGCCTTCTTCTCTCTCTTTTCGAGTCCGTTACTCTTCTAGTGCGACAGAACGAAAGTTTAACAATGCAATTCTTCAGCTGAAACGTTTTTTTTCTTCGATTTAAGCTCTCCATTGTTGTTTCGGAGTGCAGGATTCGACCATCGAGCTCTCTGTTTTGTAAGTAGTTGATTGGGTTATTGTTGTTTACCATTTCCAGTGTTTATTTATGGCTTTTTTTTAGAGTTTTCTTTGTTTTTAGTTTTCAATGGAAGTTACATTGACGAATTCGCAGCGAGACGCCGCCGCCACTTACAGTGGTAAGTATTCCCCTTTCTGCTTCTCTGTGTTTGTTTGGTTTTCTTTGCATGCGTTTTGAGTATGATCAGAAAAGTTGTGTTTTTTAAAATATTTTCTTGTTGTTTAATCTGAAGTTAGCAGATTGTTAGCAAATGCTTTCCTGGAGTGGATTTTAAGGGTTTTTATTCAGCAAGATGTTTCTTTAATTTTTTGTGGTCATTGTAGTAAATTTGTGTTGGAATGTGATAATGATGTGGTTACACGATCTTTCCTTGTCCAATGGGCAATTTAAGTGTAATAACCAACAACAACAATAACCCGGTGAAAGTGCCGTTGATACGCAAGATTTAGGAAGGTCCAGTAGTACACAGCCTTCTCCTAACTGGTTGAGTGAAAATGAAACCGGTAAAATAAGAATTTTAAGGATTAAAGATTCAACCAATATTAAACCATCATAAAACTGGTATATAGTAAAGATTGAATAAAATTGAGGAATTTGAAATAAGATTAAAGACAAAATTATCTTTACCCATTGAAGAAGTTGAAGTTTAATTGAAGGAGCTGATTTATTATAGTTTATAAAAATTGATTAGTTTACGAAAACGAGTTGATTAATTAATAAACTGACCGTTTTTAGTAAAAAAAAAGGTTATTAAGATAAATCAAACTAAAAAATTGATCAGCTCAAGACTTTTGCAATTAAATCGATATTATCAGTTCGGTTTTTTAATTATTGGTAAGAACACTTTTGCTTTTTCTCCTAAAGTATTGGGTTAATGAAACTCTTGATTCTTTTGATTTATGTGTGATTGATAGAGCATATTTGTCTATTTGAATCATTTGTAGGGGAGTTGGATTCTAGAAGGCATAAAAGAATGAGATTGTGTAATGGTGAAAAAGGTTTTGTCAGTCCAGCTGTGTCTTGGTTCTCGAGCAACAGAGCTGAGAAGAATAAACCAAAGTTGTCATCGAAAGTTTTTGATTACTCGGATCCCTTTGCTTACTCCAACTTGATTGACAGTTTGGACTTTGGAAAATATGGAAGTGTTACAAATGATATCAAGGCCCTCATTGATCGGAAGAATCAGATGTTGAGCCCTTTTTATGCAATGTTTCCAACTCTTTCAAGCAATGTTCATGGAGAAAAGAGTTCAAGCAATGAGCATCCAAACTTACAGCAGAATGTCATAGACTTGGAAGAAGATTGCACTATAAATGCAACTGCACCCGCCACATCAGCTTTTGCTCTTGTTCCTTCGACTGCAACTGCACCTGCACCTACACCTGCACATGCACCTGCACCTGCACCTGCACCTACACCTGCACCTGCACCTGTTGTTATTCTCGACTCAGATGATGAAGAAGATGGAAAAAAAACGTTGACCAGTCCCTTCAAGGCAGTTGTCTTGCCAAGGGCTGCTGGGGCAGGACAATTCATTAGTGTTGGAGCTGTAAGCTTCCCACTGCACCTATTCCATGATTTGTGCATCATGATTTTAGGGTGTGACAAAATGATATGAACTATAACAATTGCATATTTTTCTTACAGTTTTTTTTTTTTAATGTGATCATTCTGTGATTGGAATAAACAAGGAAATAAATAAGATCATGCTCATCATGGGGAAAAAACTTTAGTTACTTCTCTTGATTATCTTGCAATGTCCTAAGTGAATCTAACGAATGAAGCATTGATATAGTCTTGCAATGAATCAGTTAAATTTACTTCAAGCGATGATATTTTGTAAATTTTCATTACTCTTTTCTATTTCAATTTATTCCGATACATTCAATTTCTTTGTCATTCGTGTTAGTTGCATAACCAATTTGTTGACATGAGATTGGGTGGACATGCATTTTAGAATAATAGTTTTGCTTCCGGAAATCATGATGAATATCTCTTTTTTTCTAATGGTCTGATTGTTGTAGGTTAGAGATAGTCCAGAGAAGATAACTCAAAGACTATTGAGTTTTGGCAATGAAAATAATGGCAAGAAAAGTGAAATTGATGTCATGAAAGCTGAAGATACTTATGTTGGTATAGAAGAGAATGAAGAGAGTCAGGAAACCAAAGATGATGGTTTGGGAGATATTTGGAACGAGATGTCATTGGCATTGGAATGTTCTAAGGTAATTATATCTACAAAAGGCATTTCAAAATCTCAAAAAAGAAAAAAGTTGGCTCTTCTTTTGATTGCAACTTAGTCTTTGTGAATACGATAGACAATGTTCTTGTGAAAGTTTTGACTTCTTTAATTGGCTTATTTCAATGTATTCCTGCTTCCAAGTTATCTGGCATTTTGAGCAATCTTGAAGATTATTTGTTCATTCAATTGAAGGCCTTTTCTTTGGCTGTCTTGTTAAGCACTCTCTTTTGTCCCTTCTTTCTTCTTTTCTTTTTCTTCTACTCTCTCTTTTGTTTAATACTCTGTGCCTTGCCTCCAGTTGCTTTTATCTTTGTTTCTCATTGATAAGAGAGAAAGGAAAAGTAAGTGCATAAAAAAAGGAGCTGGATGGCCAGGCAAAATAAAGTAAGCCATCCTACATCTTTGAGCTAAAAAATAATGATATTACTGATTACATTATAAAAACATTGATCTATCTGGCTGAGTCTGCAAAGTACCTGATTCTTCACTGGAAATTAGTTCCATTACTTACCATCTTCAACTTTTCTTTGGGTCATTTGTGGTGCACAAGTTTATCGATACTATTCACATAATACGGGACAAAATTAACTGACATCTATAACTGATAACCACCAGATCTAACTGATGACTTAAATCTGGTACATGATTCTGTTTTATAATTAAAAAAAATCATAACTTTTTTTTACAATAATTTTCATCTGGGAAGTCTGTTTGAAGAACAACTTTCCATTTTCTTTTTCTCATGTCTAAATCCACTTAACCTGGTTATTGTAGGTTGCTGCTAAGGATCATTTCTCTGAGGACCCTATGGAAGAAGATGAAGACTTTTGTGATCATTTATTTATCCTGAAAGATGATCTTGGTTATGTTTGTCGCAAATGTGGGGTGATTCAGAGAAGAATTGAGACCATATTTGATATCCAATTTAAGAAGGTGTAGTGATAGCTTGTTCATTTTTTCAGTTATTTTCTTTGTGTTTTCTAATGGTAATGAAAGTTCTGTGGTGCCTATGAATTACTACATGATTGACATGGGTATCTGATATCATTCAGTATTATATAGGGTTACTGTCATCTGAGATAACAATGCATGGTTCTGTTTTTAACTGGATGGGGGTTTATTTAGGACCTTACCCTCCTAGAATACATTCTGCCAATATTCTGCTCATTTGAACAATTAATGAAATTGAAAACTTACAGCAGCCACAGTGATTGGTGTTCAAACATGAATTTGGGCTGCATTAGGTTCAGATTCAAGATTTATTTCGCTGCTTAGGAAACCCTGGTTTTCACGCTGTTGCCCTTTAAGTGTTATACCTTTGTTTTATCATTACTTTCCATTGTAGTTACTTCTGAGGTTTCATTTTCACCTATTACTGGCTTTTAAATTTTTTGTTGCTTAACTTAATCTGTGGAAGTTTCTGTTGAAGTGAATCCCTAAATCTTTTTTTCTTGATTTTAGGCCCAAAAGAGCACACGAAGTTATGTATCGGAACCACGAAACATCCGATATAGAGATTCAAATCAGATGGTTGGACTTGATTTATCTGAAGAAGATATGACGATGACAGAAATATGTGCTCATCCAAGGCATTTGAAGCAAATGAAAGCTCACCAATTGGAGGGATTTAAGTTCCTTTGCAGTAACTTGGTAGCAGATAATCCTGGTGGCTGTATCTTAGCCCATGCCCCTGGATCTGGGAAGACTTTTATGCTCATCAGCTTCATGCAAAGTTTCCTAGCTAGGCATCCTTATGCTAAAACACTTGTGGTGCTACCAAAAGGAATTCTGGCCACATGGAAAAAGGAATTTCAGACCTGGCAAGTTGAGGATTTTCCACTTTATGACTTCTATACTGCAAAAGCTGACAGTAGGGTTCAGCAGTTGGAGGTTTTGAAACAGTGGCTGGAGCATAAGAGCATTCTGTTCTTAGGATACAAACAGTTCTCCAGTATTGTCTGTGATGAGGGGAACAATCCAGCCTCCTTGAACTGTCAAGAGATACTGCTAAAGCGACCTTCACTTCTTATTTTAGATGAAGGTCATACTCCAAGGAATGAGAATACCGATGTGTTGCAATCTCTGGCTAGGGTGCAGACGGCTCGAAAGGTTGTGCTTTCAGGAACCCTTTATCAAAATCATGTCAAGGAGGTATTTACTATCTTGAATCTGGTTCGTCCAAAATTTTTGAAATTGGACACATCCCGAGCCATTGTCAAGCGCATTCAGAGTAAAGTGCACATCCCAGGTGGAAGAAAACTGTTGAAAGTAGGTGCTGATGCAGGATTCTATGACTTGGTAGAGCAAACCATACAGCAAGATTATGATTTCAAAAGGAAAGTCTCCATCATTCAGGATCTCCGTGAGATGACCAGCAAAGTCTTGCACTATTATAAAGGAGATTTCTTGGATGAGCTTCCTGGACTTGTTGATTTCACAGTCATTCTGAACTTGAGTTCCAAGCAAAAGCATGAGGTGGAGAAGTTGAAGAAATTGGCAAGGAAGTTCAAGAGATGTTCTGTGGGGAGTGCAGTTTATCTGCATCCAATACTGAATTCCTGCGCTGAGAATGTTTCGTTCACAGATGAAAAGATGGATAATTTATTACGGAGCTTAGATGTGAAGGACGGAGTGAAGGCGAAGTTCTTTCTTAAGATTCTAAGGCTCTGTGAATCGACTGGCGAGAAGCTACTGGCTTTCAGCCAATATCTTACGCCTTTGAAGTTTTTAGAAAGACTGACTGTTAATGTCAAAGGCTGGAGTTTAGGGAAAGAAATCTTTGTGATTTCTGGTGAATCCAGTTCTGATCAGCGTGAGTGGTCAATGGAACGTTTTAACAATTCCTCTGATGCTAAAGTGTTCTTTGGATCAATCAAGGCATGTGGAGAGGGGATATCGCTGGTAGGTGCTTCACGGATCATTATCTTGGATGTACATCTGAATCCATCAGTCACCCGACAAGCAATAGGACGCTCATTCCGACCTGGACAGAAAAAAAAAGTTTATGCTTATAGACTGGTTGCTGCTGATTCACCAGAAGAAGAAGATCACAGCACCTGTTTCAGAAAGGAGGCAATTGCAAAAATGTGGTTTGAATGGAATGAATACTGTGGCTTCCATGATTTTGAAGTAGAGTCAATTGATGTGAAAGAATGTGGGGATGACTTTCTGGAAAGTCCTGTTCTTGGGGAGGACATAAAGGCGCTGTACAAGAGGTTAGCATGCATCAACACTTTCCCCGAATTGTATAAAACAAAGTTTTCAGATACTTATTTTAATTTAATTCTTCATATATTTCAGGTCGATTTTGACATAGTAGACATGGAACATTGGACATTGGATTTCGGCTGCTAGTCCTCTTCCAGCCTTTTTTATATTCTTGCTCCACTGTAAATTCCCTTGTACAGGCAATTTTGGCAGTTAGAGTCAACCTTTTATCACTGATGCATGGCTCTTCCTGTAGGGAAAAAAGAACGTGGCTATGTTGAAAATATGAATTTTTATCTTTAAATCCCAGGAAGTATCCATTATAGATGTCTCCTGTTGGGGAAGCAAATCTTGAGCTTCTGATTAACTTCTTTGTTTTGGTACATAAAAATATTCTGGTTTAACTTGTGTTTCCAATATTCTTGATTTGTGCCTGTTATATACATACGTGCCCTTTCAGGACGATACAGTTCAACCTTCAGGGAAGCAGTCGACAGTGAACATTCTTCCCTTGATTGTATTTTAATTTCAAGAGCTGACACACACTTTGGATTTTCTTTTGGTATTTAACTTTGATTACTCAGAGCACTTACTGGTGACTTACGTGAGTTTCCAGCCCAGAGAGACAGGAAATGTGCCAAGATGTGGTGAACAGTTGAACCGTTTTTCGTTCTGATACTTCCTAGTAAGTTGGACAGTCTCATCATTGGAAACCAAGGGATTATCCAATTGCTTAAGCCCAACTGTGCTCTGGAGTGTGGAATTGTGTTCACATATATTTGCTGGGTATGTTTTCAAACTTTGAATTTTATAAGCTAAAATTAGAAATGAGCAATAAATTTGGTGGCTGTATGTATTATCTTCATGGTTGTTCTTCAATAATAATTAGTTTCAGGATATCAATTTTTTGTCTCATTAGTTACTGTTTAGTGGATTACGATGGTGACAATTAATAGCTTGATTTTCTAAGTTCCATCTTAGAATGGAAAGCTAAGCATGACACTGAAACAATCAGTGATGTGTGTATGTTTTGTCCATACATTGTTCTTTCTTGATTGCAGAACAGAATCTGAAACTCTCAGTTGAAAAGCTGACCAAAGAATATTGAGGAGTCTCTATACTACAAGAAACTTCCATTTCATATATAGACCAGGGGCATAATTGCATCTAGAGATTATGATCAAAATATAATCAGAATCAGCCAATTCTCACCATCTTATTTCATACCAAGATCTCGTTTTATCCTTTTCATATCTAAGTCATTAATTATACACTTTGATTCCACATCAGACAAAAAATATATGTATCTTTACAATAATGCTACTCTGCCAACCAATTATATAAAACATATATATATATATATATATATACTACAGCTGTGTTTTATACAGGACCTTCCTTTCAACATTTAACAGTAAGACGTGTCTTCAAGATTTGCCAAAAGTCCGGCAGCTACTACTTTTTGACTGAATTCTATCACCTGCATGATTCTGCAATCAACCATGTCACGCCACAAAATCGTGCAATAAATGGGAGGAACTGAACCTGTTCTGCCTGCTTCCTGGATTTATGAACTCAAAGTTAGTGGTCTCTGCACCTACAGAAGGTGCTGCTGCATTGTACATATTATCACCTCTCATGGAAACAAAACTGTTCTGTGATACACCAGACAATTGTAAGCTACCTCCCTCACAGTGCTGTAAGCCCAATGTAAGCGACACCCCGCCGCTACCCCCAAACCTTCCCACGTCGGACATTTGATAAGCAGCAGCAGCCGCAGCCATAAACCTATCACTACCACCATCAGAATGAACAATGGTATCAGGGAAAACATTAGAGTCATCCAAAATGTGCCTTTGCTCCTCTCTTGGCTTAAGCAATCCAAATCTTGTCACAGACTCTGCCCGCACCCCATTCTGGAAATTGTTTCCCGGTTCAACATCAGGAACATGGTTGGATTTGGAATCCATCGACTGTTCAGCAGTGAACTTTTCAGTAGCTGTGGAACTTGCAGTTTGGTGCATTTCTTCACCTGTATCTTCAGAAGGCCTCCCGGGGCCCTTAGATGCTTTCACAGCATTTTCAGAAGAAGAAACTGAGTCCATCTCTGCATCACCAATTTCTTCTTTGTACATCTCTTCAACCATAGGTTTCCAAAGCCGCACCCGGGCATTGATGAACCAATTTGAGACCTGAATAAAAGCAACAAATAAATGATGTAAAGTCAGTTCCTGCTTAGTTAGGAAAAGAAAGATGGGAAGAGTAAACTATTTGGTTTGCTTTTTACCTGACTTCTAGTCAAGCCTGCCTGCCTTGCCAGCATTATTTTATCAGAATCCTTAGGATAACTGGTAAACACCAGGCAAAAACCAGTTACTGGGCAGCTAATAGTTGTGAAGAAAATTAAACTAAAAGGGAAAGATATGGCTTAGTGAATTTACGGATGAAGAAAATGCTCAAACAGCCATGCACGAAGAATTGATACAGAGGTTTCAGGCAAACCCCTTTGTGGTCTCCAGGCATGTTGAGTCATGCCAAGCTGCTGAATGGCTCTTTGTTGCCTGAGTTGCTGATCTACATAACGCAGACGAGTTATTCCAACAGTTCTACCATTCTCTGAAGCTTCTTGCTCGCCAAGGCTCCGACGAGCTGCTCGAATTTGGCCGCATATCGCATCACGCAAGCACCTGAAGTGCTTGGAAATAGTTTGCAGGGCAAGTGCTGTGTATGGTTTTGCAGCCCCGCGTCCGGCAATGGTGTCAAACGATGAGATGACAATTTGCATCTGATGATAATACTGTTTGTACCTTCTATCAACCTGCAACAGTTTGATACATCTGATTTAAATCAGACCTTCTCTGGAAAGGATCTCATCCTCCTGATCATTTGATTGATATTTAACAAAAGGGTAAAAGATTTAGAGGGTTCTCCCTTACTTTTTAGAAATTTTAAAAAAATCTCAATTTTTTAAAATTATAAAAAAAAAATATTCATCAATAGCAAATATATATTCATCAATAGCAAAATGCTACCTCTTAACTGAAGTTTCTCCAAACATAAAGAAAGTGATGCATTTCATGAATCAATTGCACTAATGATCCCAGTCAAAGACAATGAGGTCCAAGTTTGAACCTGACTTAAAATTCACTAAGCCATATCTTTCCTTGTAATAACTTAAACAAGTTTGAATCATGATATAAAATTGCTTTTGATATTCATTCACTTCCTGATATTATCTGTCCTTAACTCCTGAATCACAATATGCTTACAAGTGCATCAATCAAGACTTGTTCATTGGTTAAAGAAAGGATGGAAGATATGACACTCTACAGTAATTTTAAAAAAAAACCCTTAATTTTTTAAAAAAGTTACTCCTTTGTGACATTATAGTCACAAGTTCAAGTCACAGAAACAACCTCTTTGTAAAAATACAAAAAGAAGGCTTATAACTCTCCCCAAACCCCCCACTTTTGCACTAGATATGTTGACTTTGACCTTTTTCTTAAAATTGTTATTTTTAATTTTTCAAAAATAATTCCTTCTTTTAAACTTCTATTAAAAAAATAAAAGAGAAATGCATATTGTATCAATATAACACATAAACCAATCAAATATTGTCAACATGACGACACAATTCAACTCTTAAATATAACATTAACCGATTAAATTTGACCCAAACCTTAAATTATCAGTTTGAGTCAAGTTTGATTAATTTAAATTGGATTTAAGAATTGAGTTGAGTTGTCATTGTAGCTAAAATTGATTAGTTGTGTGTTATCCATATGATGTATAATTTGCCATTAATTTTTTAAAAGTATAAGAGAGAAAAGTTTTTGAAAAACAGAGAAAATTATAAGAATTTTTTTGGGAATTTTTAAAATTAATTTTTTTTAAGTTATAAGAAATGATAACATAATTGCAAAGAGAGGACTCAATACATATCACTTATGTTCAACGAATAGGACAAACAAAAACTAAATTTGACTAGTGATACCAATGATGCAAAGTTTCATACCTCATCCACCATGGACAAAAGCTTTGTCAATTTGGTCTGCAATTCTTGTTTCTCAGCATGTGAAAGCTCACTTGGTGAGTTATTGCTGGATTCTTGAGGATTTGAAGGGCCACTCTTAGATCCATTATCACCATCTTTTGAGCTGTCCATGCCATGCTCATCTGTGCCTTGGTCTTTCTCTTTATCAGGCTGTTTCAGAGCTTTTCGAACATTAACAACTTCATCAAGAAGTTGCTGTGCTGCTTTAAGGTACTTGGAATGGGGAATGGCTCTTGCAACACTAGTCATTCCAAATGGTGACAAGTCCCCTCTAGTTAAATCTTGGTTCCCTCCAGGAAAACCAGAACCATGTGGCAGATACTCAGCATTTCTTGATAATTCATCACCAGAAGAGTTATTCCTATCACCATTTTCACCCATAACTGAGCCATTAGGACTTAAGAACGACACAATTCCTTGGCTTGGACTTGGATTCGGATTCAGATTGCGGTAGGGGATGGATGGCATTTGTATTCCAGATGGTATTTGGGTGCCAAGGCTGAGTGATAAACCCTGGCCTTGCAGGTTCTGCCCACCACGAAGAATCCCAGGACCATTCATAGAGTGCATAACCAATATCTCATTCCTACTGTCCCTCCAGGCATTGAACTCATGTTCTCCGATCAGTGATCCATTAAGACTCGACATCATTTGTTGCTCCTGTGGTGTTGAATCTGAAGCTTCTGCAGGATGAGCAGGATGAACATCAATGCAGCTATTTGGCTGCTGAGAATTACCAGCCAAAGCATCAGGATATGATCCAGAATTCATATACACCATCATATTGCCTGGAAGAACAGGTGCCTCCGAGTAGGAACCAGGCAAATATATCATCTGTGTAGCTTCTCTTTGATTATTGGGGCTAGGATAATAAGTAGCCATTTATTTATTTCCAGGTTATTAAATCCACATCTCACAGTCTCCCATTAACTGAAAATAATCACTCAAACAGCCTGCATAAACAAAAAAACAACTCTTCACACAAACAGGAAAATGGGCAAAAAGAGATATAGAACAAGGAAGGAAGCAATGAACTTTTATGGAATAACCATATTGTCATCAATCTTTACATTCACAAAAAAGTCACACACATTAGGAATTGCGTTTAAAAAATCTATGCATTATAAGCATTTATGAAAAGAGACTCATTACCACTACCAAATAAAGAAAATTTTATTTCGTAAAAATAATATATTTTACTATTTATCGTATTGATGGCCACCAATGATCACCGATCGCCAACCCTGAAGCTTTTTCCTTATGGAAAACCATAAACAGAAGCCAATATTATGCAACTTTTAATTAAATAGCAATGATGGTAAGCTTATTCAATCATAGAACTCAGAATATCAAAACATAAACAGAAAACCTAAAGATTTTGTGGATTACTTTCATGGTTATCATTATTTTTATTTGATAGTATAAACAAACTTTATATTACCCAAAAAAAAACAAAGCTTTCCCCACAAATCTAGGAACAGAAAGGCCAATAACCCAAAAACAAACTATTTTTTCACAAAAAGAGTTACAAACTATGAACAAGGGGATGAACTTTGATGAGCAAACTAACACTTGGAAAACATTCCCAGAGGAAAATTTAATTAAATCAGTGATTATAAGATGCTAAAGTAAACATTTATCAGCAAATCCCAATAGATAGTAACTGAAAACGAGGAACAATCTTGTATCACCACATAGTATTTTCCAACTCCAGGCAAAGAATCATGAAAAGAGAAGTATATCATTAAAAAAATATGCATGGCAGAGATTAAAAAAGTCCCAGAGATCAAGCAATTAAAAATTTACCCCAAAACTACCAACACTTGTGAGTGTTCTGGGGAACAGAACATGTCGAAGACAACACTGGATCGGTTGATTCACAAATCAGATCCCAATACAAGCATAAAAACAACAACACAACAATACCCTTTTCAATATACAACCCTACAAAGATATAAATAACCAAAGAAAAGAGGAAATTTAAAAAAAAAAAAAAAGATAGATATTGAAAGGAGCAGATGAAGTTTTCTCACTTCTGATCTTTTTCTCTCATCATATGTTCTTCATCCATCGTTCCATCGAAAGCCCACGTGAGCATCTTCCTCTTTCTTTTCACTTTCTCTTTCACTTACACAAAGTAAGTACAGTTGTTAACTTGTTATGCTTTGCTTTTATCTATAAAAAAGAGAAGTACCCTTTTAAAGAAAATGATGGTTTTCCTATTTCTAGCTAATCTTTGTATGACTTTTCTCTGAAAAATAAAAAAAAAAGATCCAATTTTTCAGTGGTTTTTGAGTGTCGTTTGAAAACCGCAGTTGTAGATACAGAAGCAACAGTAGTTAATGGTAGTAGTTGGTGAAACCTTGACTTGCTTGTGTTATGACTATTGCTTCTGCTTCTTCTTCTTCTTCTTCTTCTTCTTCTTCTTCTTCTTCTTCTTCTTCTTGATGTTGTTGTAACTCTTTTGAGTTCCTGAGTATTGAGTTTGGTTAAGGAGTTCAATCTCTAACCACCAGTTGGTAGACCTAAAACCCTCCCTTAAACCCCTCTCAGAGAACCTCCATACCCATTTCTCTCTCTCTCACTCACTCTCTCTCTCTCTCTCTCTCAGGCTGTCTCTCTCATCCTTAAGCTTGGAAGGTCTGGTTCTGCTTCAATATCCACCATATAAGCAAATTCTAATGTTTCCCTTTTTTCTTTTTTCTTTGTCTTTTCTATGCCTAACTTATTCTTTATTTAACATAATTCATTATTAAATAATAGCTATATAGTTTTTTTTTGAAATAAATAGCTATATAGTTAATCCTTTTATAGTTTTATAAAATTAATTTTGTGACTATTAATCG
>JANKYE010000224.1:35923263-35933369 GCA_032467995.1 Erythroxylum dillonii
CCTTTTTTATTAGTTATATAAATATATATTGATAGGGTTTGAATTTCTGATCAATTTAGACTATATAAACTTTTAAAATTTTGAGTTCATACAAATTTTTAGATTTTGAATCCGTATTTTAAATCATGAATGCAGTATAGATATGGTTGACATTTTGTCTTTGAACTTATAAAATTAGAAACTGTTGAGATATGGAGCCTGAGAATATATATATATACGTTCTATTCTCTTAGTGTGCTTACATCGAACACATTCACAGTAAAATAAAACTTTACCCGCCTGTTAACGTAGCCAAAAAAATATTGATGAATCACATAAATTTGTGTGTGTTTGTTTTTTTGCATTTGTTCTTTGATTATTGTGATTGATCGTTTATAACAGAAACAAGATAAAATCGTATATCAAAACGACTTTTGGCATCACTGGAAGGATCAAAACCACATTCGTAAGCCGACAATTTATCTGGATAAGTCAAAGTATTGGAAGCAAGTGGAGAAGGAACACCGTGTAGGTTTGAATTTTGGTATTCACTACTTTATAACATTTTAATATATCGATACAATGAGTATAATTAAAAATTCTATAGTATACTTTTTTTTCAAAATCCAAACAACAAAAGAGATATTTACAAAGAGATCAAGAACATTTGCAAAAAGTCAAAGGTTTGACCTATAAATAGAACTGTTGGAATGTCTTGGAATAAGTCATATATTGACAACTCGCTGGTGTTATACAAGTATACCATTAAAGTAATAAATTAATTTAAATTGATACATATTCTTTTTTATATAACTATACCATTAAACTAACAGCACTTATTAATAAACATGACGTCACCATGTTTAATCTGTATGTTAAATAAACTCTTATAATATGTAATAGTTTTAGCTTTTCAATTATATATTTTAAATAAGATATTCAATATATAACTATATAAAATATACATACACATAGTAGTATTGAATTGACATTTCCGTTCAAATTTAAAGTCAATTTATATAATTTAAATTGATCAAAAGACCAGTATGATTTAGTTTAGATTTAACCAAATTTAAATTAAAATAATATTAATTTGTCTAATAAAAAATTATTAAAAGGCCTAATTAACCCCAAAAGTTAGCTTGAGAGAGGAAGTTTGACACTATTATAAATGACTGAATGCACTCACGCTTGTCTGATGTGGGATTCTTGATACACCCCCCAGCTCAAAGTAAGGCTGGACATCTGTTGAGCATATTGGACAAAAGGATAGAACTGGGCACTGCCTCAAACTATCGAGACAAATGGGTTCTGACATTATGTTAAAAGGCCTAACTCATCTCAAAAAGTTAGCTTGATAGAGAAGGTCTGCACACTATTATAAATGACTGAATACACTTATACTTGTCTGATATAAAATTCTTGATAAAAATCATATTGTTTCGTTTGAGTATGATCTAGTTAAGAATTCAACTATCCTACAAGTCTGAAAAATTCAGGTGAGACCTTGTAAACCCTAATACGAGTAATGTTTTATTACTCATAAAGTATGGAAGAGTTTGGAGATTTAAAACCTAAAAACACTTAAGTGCTTGAGACCAAACTTAAAGGAGTCATTGGTACAACTCAACCAATTTAAGTAGCTTTAAATAATTAAATACTAAGATTAAGTGTAAAAAAAAAAAAACAAAATTTTACTTAATTTTATAATATTAATAAAAAATTTAAAACTAGTGCATAATTATTCCAACTTTTAATTTATAGTAAAAATATTCCGACTTTAAATTTTCTACTAAACTAAACGATATCACAAGTTATGCCAATTTTATATATTTGTTACGTGACTCCAATATAAAATAGTTGTGTCAAGTGTATAATTTATTGTTAACATTTATGAAAACACTAAATCAAAATTAGCTCTAAATATTGGTTATTTTTAATTTTATTAAATAATAAGTTTCATATATTAAAATTATCTTATGTAATAGTAACGTGACAAATAGATAAATTTGACACGACTTTTTATATTATCTAATTTAGAGAAAAATTTAATATTAAATTATTTTTACTACAAATTAAAAATTAAAATATTTTAATACTATTTTTTAAAAATTGGACTAAGATTATAAAATTGAATAAAGTTTATAATAAATATTCATACAGCAATATTATAGTCGTAATTATATACTTTAAAAGTTCCAAATTCAGGTTGGGTTTCCGGACTCTATGTTCGTTGGAACTCGAAAACGTTGTACGTTAGTCGTTAGTTAACAAATAACAAATCCAAATTTTAGGGCCCAAATTAAACCGCAAACTCACTCGTCTCTTCGAGGTTTTAGAGATTTTAGGTTCCATTAACACACCCAGCTTCAGTTTCTCTTCACTTCTCTCTCCAACCAAACACGCAATGGGAAAGAACAAGAAAACGAAGGAAAGTGGCGGTAAGGGCGCGAACAGTGAGTACAGTCCTAACACTGTCTTCGTCTCTAACCTGCCATACACTTTCACGAATGCCCAGGTAACCATCTTCGCTGGTTGGTTCCTAGAAAACATAGCAGAGCAGACAAGAATGTTTGAAAATTTAAACTTTACGAATTTGGTGATAGATAAAGAGATTAATTCCTTGTTCTTTTCAGCTTGAGGAGACTTTCAGCGATGTGGGTCCGATCAGACGGTGCTTTATGGTTGCCAAGAAGGGTGAGTGTAAACTTAGTAATCCATTGTGATGTTTATTAGGTCTCAACGAGTTTTGGGTTTTGATTTGAGTGTAGATGTAGGGGTGGATGGGTATTTGCTAGCTTAATGAGGTTACAACTATAAGATATGAATCTTGTCTCTAATTCAAAACGTGAATCGTTAACTCCATTTTGATACCATTGTACAAGGTTCCATAGATACTATGATTACAAGGTTATTTATCTTTTGCAAGAGGGAAATGTTGACTTTTGCTTTTATGTTCACAGGAACGACTGAACACCGTGGTTTTGGATTTGTTCAATTGTAAGACGGATATTACAACTTAGTAGTAATAACTGCTTTATTTTTCTTATGGTCAGTACTTGTAATAGTTGCTATTGTCGAAATTTTCTCTTCCAGTGCTGTTATGGAAGATGCTAACCGATCAATTGAGCTTAAGAATGGTTCATCTGTTGGAGGTCGGAAAATTGTAGTCAAGCATGCTGTGCATCGTGCTTCTTTGGAACAGCGGCGGGCAAAGACAGCTCAAGGTTGGCTTGCTTTTGTTGGTTTCTCACTCTTTGTTACTCTAATATGCTTAAAAAACTGTATCATAGCAACAGGTCGCTGGTTACTTGAATATGATCTCCAACTCCTTTTTCCCTTTTTATCAGTGGTTGAGACAGACAATAAGACTAAGCAAATAGATGATGGGGCTGGTCTTCCCACTAGTGGAGACAAGCATGCTTCAAAATTTCCCGAATCAGGTTTTATACATAACCAGTTATCTATAAAAGTCATGTTTACTTATAATGTTTTAGCTAAGTGGATACCTTATTTTTGAAATTGCAGCGAAAAAGTTGGAGCCAAAAAAGTCGGTGAAGCTTTTCACTGTTCTAACTGATAAAGAGAATGGTTCAGAAAAGCAGAGGTATTTAACTTTCTCTCGGATACTATGGGGTGTTGATCATTTTGGTATTCAGTCTTGGTTGGAAGGACTTTGGTCGTTAAGATGGAAGAAGCATCATCAATTGAATATTTTAACCTAGTGTTATTGTTGATTGCTTCTGTTCTACCAAATACTGGAGCTGCCCTCGTTTTGAAGCAACATGTTAAAATTAAGTCAATTACCATTTTGTCTGGTTTAATTATGGTGCATTAAATAGTTTGGATTTTAACTTTTGGCTGTTCCAACATTGCTTGGGTTGCTTTTACCCCTTGAGGGCAGGCTTGGATGTGCATTACACCAGCACAATGCCAGTGATCTCATTTTTGAGTTGCTTTTCTTTGTTGCAAGGAGCAATTTTATGATTTAAGGTTTCAATTTTGGACTAGTAAGCCTAACATTATTAATGTTTTTTCTATTAAGGTGGCTAATTTAGAGTTCACAGATATTCGTAGCTTTGTAAATGGGACAAAAGTTAAAACAATATATTTGGCTGTCATAAATGTTGGTGGGAATGTGGGACTTTGCTGAATTTTGTTGGAATGCTTTATATCCAAGATATTATGTTGAATCTATTATAAGTAGGCTATCATGAGACAAAGATAATGATATTATTTCTTCTCATTGATGGATTCTTTTACATCTGTAATCTCATTAAGGGTTGCAAGGATTGTCATATTTGGTGGTCTACTGAATGATTCTATGGCAGAAGATGTGCATACTATTGCCAAAGAGGTTGGGACTGTGTGCTCAATTACTTATCCCCTTCCTCCAGAAATACTTGAACAACATGGTAACAGCATTTTGGGTTCCATCTCTTTTCATATGGTGGGGTGGTTTAGTTTTCAAAAACTTTATTGGCTTTGAACTTTTCTTTCAGGACTTGGACAAGATGGCTGTAAATTGGATGCATCAGCAGTACTATATAAAAGTGTTAGGGAAGCTCGGACATGTGTGGTAACTCTACATCAGAAAGACATAAAAGGGAATACTGTTTGGGCTCGCCAGCTTGGTGGTGAGGTAAAATACCAGCTTACTACGATTGAATTAATCTGTTGATTTCAATAGAAATTTAACAAGTTTTATACTGGAAATTTAGTAGCAGAATCTCAGAATTATGGAGTCATTTGTTCTTATATTTTATTTGTCTTTGCATTATCCTTGAATTTTCTCTCAGATGTCGTCTACTCGGTGATTGTGAGGCGACTACATTTTTTAGGAGTTTATCACACTAGTAAATTTAGAGATGCGAAGAACTTAAATTATCATCATAACTCATATTTGAGTTTATTTTGTACTATGTATGTGGCCAGGGTTCCAAAACTCAAAAGTGGAAAGTTATTGTCAGAAATCTTCCTTTCAAGGTGCTCTATCCTGATATATATCTTTTTCCTTTATTTCTTTTTGGAGGAACCATGCTTCTAAAGTACTATGCTGAATATGAATGCAGGCCAAATCAGATGAGATAAGAAAACTTTTCTCAACAGCTGGTTTTGTCTGGGATGTTTTTGTTCCACATAATTCTGAAACAGGGTATGCAAGTTCTTAATAAAAATTGTCATGTCAATTGAAATGGCCAACATAATTATATTTTTCTACCTAACTCATTCAGAGCATCTAAAGGCTATGCATTTGTCAAGTTTACATGCAAACAGGACGCGGAGAAGGTATGAACTCTGATATTTAATATTTATTTCACTTTTACTCTTGAAATGAGACTCGTGTATGATTTGAAATTTCCTTTTTTTTTTTTTATTAACCTTTTCTTGTTAAGGCCATTCAAAAGTTCAACGGACACTTGTTTGGCAAAAGACCAGTTGCCGTTGACTGGGCTGTCTCAAAGAAAATCTATGGTACTGGTCCTAATGCATCCGCTGCTCCAGAAGATGGTAATTTTGCAGTTAACTGGATTGTATTATTCCTACTTCCTATACTTACGTTTAAGGAGTGTGCTAAGGAGTATTGATTATGTGAAGAATAAGGGGGTGTGAGATAGTGGAGAGGGGACTAATCTGAGCTCATTAGAGACTAATCTGAGCTCATTAGAAATTGAACTTTCTTCTGTTACACTTTTATTTGCCTACCCATCCTTTCCCACTGACTACTGGCATTGGGCTTTTTGTCTTCTTTTAGAATTACCTGAATTGTCCATTTGAAATGGGACACTGATCCACCGCAGAGTAAGATTGATGCAGGGTCTTTATAGCTCAGTTGTTAGATGGTTAAAGTATAATAAATATCTCTCAATAAATAATTTTTTAGGGTGAAGAATAATATCTCTATTTTGACTCTTTTGTTCATTTTGGTGCAATCTTTGGGTGCTTTTACAGGAAATCAAGATGTAGACAGTAGCAGCAACATGACTGGTGATGATTTGGATGATGATGATTACGATGCTAATTTAACTAGCAAAAACCAACAACCTTCTGGGATTGATGATGCTTCAGATGACTCAGAATCATCTGAGAAAGATGGCATGAACACTGTGGTTGATTTTGACAAGGAAGTAGACATCGCAAGGAAAGTTTTCGAGAATTTGGTTTCATCCGCCTCCAAAGATTCTACTTCTCTTATTGACGATTCGGTAATGTCCAAGAGAAACCAGGAACCTGATTCTGTTGCACTTGCCACTGGAAGTAATTTGTCCAGTGAATCTGAAATACCTGCAAAGTCTGGAAAAAACAAATCTGCAAATAGTGAGCATACAGTGGGGGATGATGATTTACAAAGAACAGTTTTTATCAACAATCTTCCATTTGATGTTGATAATGAAAAAGTTAGACAACGATTCTCTGCATTTGGAGAAGTGGAATCCTTTGTCCCTGTCCTTCATCAAGTCACCAAGTAGGGAATTGTACTGTATGATTTGCTTCCTAGTTTTTGCCTACTTTTGATTTTTATCATGAAATCCACTTCTGCTGATTGCAGGAGACCAAGGGGGACTGGATTTCTCAGATTTAAATCAGTGGATGCGGCTAACTCTGCAGTTTCAGCAGCTAATGTTGGATCTGGTTTAGGGATTTTTGTGGAAGGTAGGCAACTGAAGGTCTTGAAGGCTTTGGATAAGAAATCAGCACATGATAAGGAATTAGAGAAAGCCAAGACAGAGAGTAATGATCACCGTAATCTTTACTTGGCAAAGGTTGGGCCTCTTTTAACTCATATTTTGATACCTACGGATTTGGAGTACCATTGGATTAGATGTCATCTTTCCAATTTGATTGTGTAGATCTCAATCGTTTTTTATTTCTTGACTGCCCAATTTCTTACAGGAGGGTCTTATTCTTGAGGGGGTTCCAGCTGCTAAAGGTGTCTCAGCCAGTGATATGGCTAAGCGAAAAAAGTAAGTTCCTTTATTCGTAGATTAACTCTTTTCTAAATGTTCAAGTGGGCAAGTAGGTTGAGAAGTGATATCTGTTTCTGACGTGCTGCACGGTACGTGAGATACATTTGAACGCACCATTCTGTGACATAAGGCCTAAAGATTAGCCTGCGATTGTGAATGACATTACAGACTATTTCATGCAAAAGCTCTCTCTTTTTCTTCACACCTCCATTGTGTGCTAATCCTTTATTTTATTTTATTTGAAATCTATGGGCCTCTAGTATTCAAAACTTTTCATGCCTTTGGTTTTTGTCTAACAAATAGATTCAGGTTAATGTGATGAATGCTTGTTGTCACGTTGTTGATGCTTCATTTGGCTTTACCATCTCACTGACATTTTGAGCTTTACCCTTTAAAATCTGCAGTTTACAGGAAAAGAAGTCAAAGAAACTCCAATCTCCGAATTTTCATGTCTCAAGGACCAGACTAGTTATCTACAATTTGCCAAAGACGATGGCTGAGAAAGAACTAAGGAAACTTTGTATCGATGCAGTTATCTCCCGAGCTTCAAAACAAAATCCTAGGATCAGACAGGTTAGATACAGTTGCGAGTTTGCAATTGTTCTGTTTAGTTTACTGTGTATGTTACAGCAGAATCTATTGTTGAATATTAATTCTTCAGGTAAAGTTTTTGGAGGATACAAAGAAAGGAAAAATTGTCGCAAAGAATCACTCACGTGGAGTTGCTTTTGTTGAGTTTTCAGAACACCAGCATGCTCTTGTGGCCCTGAGGGTTCTTAATAACAATCCTGGTAATGTATTCTATTTGTCGTTCGATTATAATTCAATAATCATTGGTAAGCTGTTATTTTAATTACTACAAATTTTAACATTGTACAGAAACTTTCGGTCCTGAACATCGTCCTATTGTGGAATTCGCTCTTGACAACATTCAAACGCTAAGGGCTCGTAAGGCTAAGCAGCAAGCACCGCAGTTGGAAACCAACAACTTAGGGAGTACTCAAGATGGTAATGCATCGCATGGGGCAAATACTTTTCCTACTCAAAATGAGAAGTACAGGAAGAGAAAATCCAGAGGCAAGGATACACCAGAAAAGACTTCTGAACCAACTAAAAAGGATGGCATGGAAAATGCAGTTTCCGATACAGATTTCTCTGAAAAACCGAGAAGGAAAAAGAAACAGAAGAGAAATTTGGGAGATACACCAGAAAAGACTTCTGAACCAACTAAAAAGGATGGCATGGAAAATGCAGTTTCCGATACAGATTTCTCTGAAAAACCGAGAAGGAAAAAGAAACAGAAGAGAAATTTGGGGATTGAGAACCAAAAACCATCTTCACAAGATAAACCAAGAAGCACAATACAGAAGGTAAATCAGAAACCTGAGGCTGGCAATTTAAAACCTGACAAAGAAACAAATCCGTTGTCCAAGAAGAGGGCAAAACCAGAGCAACAAAAGAAGTTCAAAGAAAGTTCAAAGGAAATGAAAAGATCCAGAAAGAACAAAGCAGCCTCAGGAGGTGATGGTAGGTTGGTGGACAATCTTGATTTGCTGATTGAACAGTACAGATCCAAGTTCTCAAAACAGAGTTCTGATAGGTCTGATGGTAACTTGCAAGCTACTAAGAAGCTGAAAAGGTGGTTTGAATCGTAACAATTTTGACAGATTCTGTGTAACACAGTTGTATGAGCCAATATGCATGAGTTCATATGTTTTCTTCGATCTAACATCTTGACAAATTTGAGTAATCCCTTTTGGTAATATCACATGAAAAAGCTTCTCATTTACATTTTGCTTAGACCACATCCCAATTCAGCTGTGTCGTCATTTTCTTGAAAGAGGTGCTGAAAAAGTAGGGAAGGTTTAGTCTAAAGTTACGCTTGATCTCATTTGACTTTGTCTAAAATTAACGAATCAAGTTTAAGTTAGTTGAATTTCACGTTAATTCGAGTCTACTTTGATTTAAACATTGTTAAAAAGATGTTTTGGTCTGTACATTTTAAAAAATTAATAGTAAAATAAAATAATTTTAAAAAATGAAATTAAAATGACATTGTTTTGAAATTGAGTTGACGACATGCCTAATTTTGCCTTCATGTAAGTAGGCTTAGGAAATAAGCTTGTATCCGGCTAACTTGACCCTATTTGATAGGACTTTAGGGATAGATTTTAGTTTATCTAAAATTGTTCTTGGGTTTGTTAGGTTGAGACTTGAGATATCTAGAAGTCTAAAAATTTTAAAAAATGACATTATTTTTAAAATTTTGATTTTTTAAAAAATAAATAATTAGACCGAACTGTATAAAGACTCACAGTAAGAAGTTACTTCCCATTGCCAAAAAACACTCACTCAAGTTCAAGTGAGATAAAAATTCATTTTCTTTACCAAAAGGTACCAAGCGTAAGTCTCAGTCTAGACGGTGGCTTAAGCTAAGCCGAAGAATAGGTCAAGTTCGGAGAAAATCAAACTAGACTAAAATTTTCAAGTCAAGCTTGGGCTTAAGCTGACCCAAGTTGACCTATTGCTATCTGTACTCGTAAGGTCACGTGTGGCCCGATCAAACTTTTTAAATTAAACTTTTAGGGCTTGCTTATTTCTATTTATGCTTTATGATTTTATTTTTAAATTAAAAATGTTGGAGTTATGTAAATATAATGCCCTGAAAAGCAAGTGTATTTACATGTAACTTTATCTTCTTCAATTACAGTTTTGTAATGAAAATATTTATTATTAATAAAACAAAAGAGTTTGGTTTTATTTGTGTGTAAGTAATATACATATACATAGAGATGTATGAGAAATATGTATATTATTAGAATATAAATTAATTGATTCACAGTTGAATAATCAAGTTGGTCACTTAATTATGATTTAGGCTGTAGTGTTGCGATTTATTTCTATGTAAGTAAAGGAGTTTACTACAAGAGAATGATGAGTTTCATTTCATGGTAGTAGTTGACTATCGATAATGGCACTATTAAATGAATTTGGAATCAAGTATGTTTTCAATAATAAAGTGGGTCGTTACTTTAATCTTAAAACATACAACTTAAGCATTCGCTTATTGTGAACCATAATTTTGATGAGTGGTGAACTCATATATGTTTCATTATAATTCTTGATATGATCAGAATGGATTTTTACAGAGTATTAATC
>JANKYE010000224.1:36007076-36024530 GCA_032467995.1 Erythroxylum dillonii
GTTTGGAATTGCTCATCTTAGCGAAAACCCTCTTCCCCAATTTCCTCATCCTCTGTTTCCCGAACTTCCCTCTCACACTCAACGGCACGAGCTCATCATCCAACCCATACCCATACCCATCTTCCTCTTCCTCGTCATCTTCCTGTTCCTCAAATCCATCATCCAAACCAAACACCACAACGGGTCCCACGTCGTCCTGCTCATGATGACGATCATCATCACCATCATCACCGGAATGGGTCGTCCTCGGAGACCCAGTTTCCTCGCTCATTTCTGGGGATTTCACCGATGGGCTGGTCGTTCTGGTCCTTACACGGTACAAAGCGACAAACCCATCTTCCACGCTGACCAGAGACTCGTTATCTGAGTCAGCATCAGATTGGTTAACGAACTCCCAGTAATTCCCATCAAACCCTTCTTGTTCATCAAACCGATCGTGCAAAGCAGGTTCCATGGATGTGGGGAACGACAATGGTTGTTGAGAATCGGTGTTGATCGCCATAATTTCCTTGTGTTTCGTGTGATTACAGGCTTTGATTGATCGGTTACTGGCGCGTTGGATTGGTGATCTTAATATTGTTTTGAGGTTCTCTCATTATGTACTTCACAAGTACAACCAATTAAAATTAACCACGTGTATTTAATGCGTAGTTTTCTTTTTTCTTTTTATATAATCCTTAAAGAGTACTTGCTGGCCACGCAAAGTGGCTTGGAGCATCTAATCCATTTTTTATTCCATATTACTAAATATAGGATTTTTTTCTATTTAAATATTATTAAAAAATTTATCCTAAATTAATTTATTATTTTTAATATTTTGTTAGGCTAAGTTATCCAAATTTTGTGACAGGATTAGTCGACTCAAAAAAATTTTATTTCAGATTTTATATCAGATTCGAACTTAAATTGTCTAGCTTAACTTAATATGAAATTCGTTTTAAAAATAATTTTTTTAATAAAATAATATCATTTTTTTTAGGTACAAAAAATTTAAACATTTAATTTGTAACATCCAGTTTTTGATTAAGTGATGTAGCACGTCACTCTCGCGAGGCACGAACTCGAATATTATCGTTGATATCGGGTTCAGGTCATTTCGAGAGTGGAGTGCCACATAATTGATTTTTAAAGTTACCGGCTCTTAATTATTTAAAAATATATGATATTAAAAAATAATAAACTTCTTTATTTATATTATGATTGAAAAAGAAATAATATGTAACTCATTTTTATTAAAATAATTGAATAAAATTTTGATATAAAATATTTAAATATATAACGTTTATAAAGTGTTTTATATAAATTAAAATAATAAAAATTATTCTAATGAGTAAAATACTATTTCCTCTTCTAATTATATATAGGCTTGAAGTTTCCCTATTTATTAACTTTACTAACAAAAGTAGAGTGAGGTCTAGGCTCAAGTTCAATTGGGCCAAGTCCAACTTTGTCCATCTTAATTTTTTAAAAAAATTTAAAACCCAATATCTATAAGATTGACAATAGTTTCGGCCGATTTGAATCGACTACACAAACCCAAGAGTTTAGCCTGTTAATTTTGGTTTAATTGAGCCCGACTAGTTTCATCAAGCTAGAGTCGTATCAAAAAATCAAAACCGAACTAAATCATCACGCCTAACTACACATTTATAGATCTGAGATTGGAAAATTTTACAGTAGACTTAAGAACGAGTCAAACTAAACTCAAGCTTACTGAGCCCAAGACTCCCAAGTCCGAATTTGAATTTAATTAAATTTGAAAGACAGATAATTCAGTCAAATCAAAACTAAGTCTGATTTTAATCTTAAACATTGTTTTACTTAAAAAATTAATATTTGGGATCGGATAATCCGAGAAATTAAGAGAGACGCTCAAATCTGATTTGAAATTCAAATCATAAACCATTCACTTCTGATCAAATCGAGACGTTACTTTTCCCATTCCTAACACATAGAGACTGATGGGCTGGCTTCAGGATTATGATGAACTTGGGTTAGTGGGAAATTGCGTTTGTTAGCTTTTTAAAGCTTTGATTTTACGTAATTCATAAATTATATGCGAATATACGAATAATTCATAAATTATTTATTTTAAGTAAATCAATTACTAAGTTTATGATTTAGAATCAAATGACATAATTAAACCAAATAATATTTGAATAATTCATAAATTAAATATATTCTAAGTAAATCAACTATCAAGTTTAAAATTTAAAATTAAATGACAAGCTCAAACTAACTAATATCAGAATCGAAACCAGACTAATTATCATCCCTAACTACACACTTATGGCTTTAAGATTGAGCTCATTCAATAAAATTATGGACTCCATATAATAATTCATAAACTATGCATTCTAAATAACATTCTAAGTAAATCAACTGGTAAGTTTATGATTTAGAACCAAATGACAGATTCAAACCAACTAATATTCTCGAATACACGTAATAACTCATAAACTATATATTCTAAGTAAAACCAAATAATAAACTCGAACCAACTAATATTAGCAGACTCGGCACGTTTATGAGTAAAACCAAATAACAAACTCGAACCAACTAATATTAGCAGACTCGGCACGTTTCCATACAATTTTTATCTAATGTGAGAAACATCCTTGCAAGCAAGCAACTCGGAGGAAAATATGTATAAAGAAACATACATGGATATGTTTTGCCTACCAACAGACTGAATTAAATTCACCACAGATACGAGCAAAAAGAATTTGCCAAGTGGGTATCTGCATACATTTGATAAGTGTCCTGCCTAGTGATGGTCTAAATATAAAAAGGGTCCTTCGCTATTCTTGCATATGAACAACTACCAAGAATAGCTCATGCCAAAATTCTCAAGTGATTATTACATCGAAAATTCATATCCAAGTAAATAAAGGAAAGGAAAGAAAAAAGAGAGTAAAACGAGAAAGACAGCACGAAGGAACTTAAAACTCTTTCTATAACACTTCTTACCTCGATTAGACAACTGCTTTTGCTGCTACAAAGATGAGATATAAGATGATAAAAAGGGATGATCTGAAATCATTTTTTGGTCATCGTATCTGGGTAGGAGAACAGAGCAGGCCTGATGCATCGGCACCAACCACTGCAAGATCACATACAGGACACAGTTGGCCTTCCTGATTTGGAACAAACCGAGAAGTGCAATATGGGCAGGAGACATCTTTTTGTCCTCGATAAATTGGCACATAAGTTGCACCACAAACTACAAATGGGTTTCTGAAATCATAATTCAGCTCAGAAGCATCTGTCATATTCCTTTCTGCAGCCTGCAGCACTTGCCTAGCGGTCTTTGATTGGTTCTCAACAGTGGGGTTAGTCTCCAATAGTCGCCTAGCAAAGTTAGCTGCAGTTGCGAGGTTCTTGAACTTGTAGCTAACTCTCATAGCATTTAACAGGGCAAGCCTTAAGTGTGGAATTTGAAGACTGCAGTGGGTAAAGTAAGCAGCAAGCTCCATCTGGCGTATTGGGTTGTCTTCTAATTCCTTTCTCTTCAGCTCCATTTGCAAACCCAAAACGTACTCTTTGGCTATAATAAGTAACTCTTTCACGTCATCCACTTCCCTTCTTGATTCTACAACAATCAAAGGAATTGTATGAAGTATGCTGAGAAAAATTCGAAGTGCCTCGCTGAATTTCCCGGAAGTAGTGGCCTTGTAACCAGCCCTGACCTTCTCATCCAGCTGAGTGAAATTGAATACCAATGCTGGAGGGCCTCTCACATTGGGACTAGCAGACTCATTCCATCCTCGTTCAACAGCTAGTGATATCACTGGAGTAGATGCAAAGGTTCGTAAATAGGTTTGGCTACCTGAATGTAAATCAAGAAACATGGATTTCAATGGCGTAAAATTTCTAATTCCAAGTTGCCTGCTGAGCAGGCGCATGGCAGTATCGAAATTGCCAGCTGCAGCATGTTCAGCGGCAAGTGAAGATCTCTGGGTCCAAATCTGGCTCACAGGCATGCCTGGAGTTGGTGCCACAAATACTGTTGACCGAGCACTGACAGAAGCCCGTGATGTTTCCGCCTCAGGAGGTAGCTCCAAGTCCTCAAGGTCCCATCCACCTTCTTCATTTTCTTCAGCAACATCCCCATCTTCCAAAATTGCTGTTACATCCCCATTTTGTAATTCATCCACATCAACCATATCAAGTTCCTCACCCCAATCAGCTTCTGCAGCTTCTTCATCGTCATCAGCAGCACCTCTACCCAAGTTATCAAGCCCACCTTCAAATATGCCTTTCATAACTCTCAGAAGCGGCCAATCACCAGCACACATAATGGGAGCTGGTGGCATGAGAAGAGAGGGTCTTTTACCCTCAGGAAAAGATGGAATGTTGTCTCCCAACTCAGTGGCTAGACGCTCAGCGACATCCTGTAGCCCATGGACTCTAGCTGTAGCATATGCCAGTGGAAAATGACCAGCATTTTCTAAAATCTTAACACGTTCTTGCACATCACCCATATATAGGGCATTGTGAAACTGTCCCATGACATCATTCTTAACTTCTGCAATTTTGAGCATCTTGGACAGCTTTTCCAAATTACCAGTTATTAGATAAAGGAAAGATAATCTCTCAAAATTCTTTGTCCTCTGATAAGCATATTCAACAATGCCTGCATTGCCTTGTCGAAGAGCTTCTACCCCTAGTCTGTACCAGTGATCTTTCTCATCAATTTCCTTAGCTGATGCAACAGCAATTTGAATGTTCCCACTCTCCAGAGCCAAATTAAAACGAGTTCTCTCATCCTTCACAAAATGTAGAGCAACCTCAGGGAACCCCTTCTGCTGCAGATAAGCAATCATTGCCTGCCCGCAAAGCTGTGAGTTCCTAATCATGCTCATCACATGGTCATATCTCTTCCTTAAAAGAGACAGTTTGAAGATATACTCCGTCGCATCAATGGCAATATCCCTACTTTTCCCATCCCGATCCAAGCAGAATATTGTATTTCCTGACACTTTGGTAATGTATATAGGGATATCAAGGGTTCTAATAATACCACTATCACCATTTGGGAGGCAGTACTTGATGTGATTAAGTGTTGTATAGATGAAAACACCATTATCATCCCAGGCCCCACTCTTTACACGAATTGTCTCATGAAGAGTACATTGATGCACAAGCTTCTTGCTAGCAATGATGATCGCATGTTTACTGAGCAAAGCAACAGTTTCCATGTCGTTAGACCACACAACATATTTGACAAGAAGTGCTTGGAGTTCCCCAAGAACAAGCCTTTGCTGAAGATCAAATATGACCACTCTATCCTCTGTCCTGCAAAGTAAATTACCAGTCCCAGCATAAAATATTGCATCAGTAGCAATGGGAAGGCCACTCTTTTTAACAACCTCATTCTTTAGGTTCCTGACAAGGACCTGGTTGCTGCTTTTCTCAAGAACAGCGAACCTATTACGAGTTACAAAGATAGCAGAGCCCCCAACACCTCTCTTTGCCTCCTGAACAATATCACCCCTACCAATGCTGTCTTTAGGTATTACATACAGCTCATATGAGCCCCCTTCAGCATCTGAGCAAACAAGAACAGCATTTTCCGTAGGGCTGTATGAAATAGATCTTGGGCTTTGATTCAAGCTGGTGGTACCAGGACGTCGAATAGGTATCACTTGTGTGTCTTTTTGAGTGGAAAACTCAAAGAGTCGCAAGAAGCGATCTTTTGCATAGAAAAGAGAATCACCACTCACAGCAAATGCAGGTCTTTCTCTCTCTAACTTAAAAACAATCATGCCACTATCATGTCCTGCAGCCAGGAGATTCATCTCAGGGTGAGAAGCAAGTATCCAGAAACGGTCATGCTCCCTACGGAAGGTTTGAAGCCCTGTCCGTTTGGTTACATCCCACACACGAATGCTTTTATCCTCTGAATTAGATACAATTATATCCTGCTTGGCATGGAACATAACACATGAGACATTATTCATGTGCCCTCTCAATGTATCCACTTCCCAAGCTTTTGTATCTGAAAGCAGAAAAAAATATGTCAACTGATTCTGTAATTTTATTGCAATCACAGGTAATAAATACACAGGAAAAGGGTTCAAGATCAATTAAATTCTGGGCAGAAGGAAATGAAGAACTTCAACTGAAAAATAATAATTAAGTTTTTGGCATGATATGATAAATGATAAACAACCCTAGCACAGATGGTGAAGGGTATTTAGATCACTAACCATTCATGCGCCATAATTTTACTTGGCGATCATCTGCTCCTGAAACAATTAAAGGAAGAGTAGGATGGAAACCAGCCCAGTTGACTCCTCGATCGTGGCCTTCCAGGACATACTTAACAACTGCATCCACACCACCAAAAAGATCTGTGTTCATCTGACTCAACCGCAGAATGTCATCAGCTGGTGATACAGTCTTCCTTTTGAGGGATCCAATATCCCATACACGGACAGTTTGATCAAGAGATGCTGACACAACGAGGTCTTCTTTAGGGTGGAATGATGCACACATAACATAATGATTGTGACCCGTCAACACAGAAATGCAAGTCCGTGATTGCCAGTTCCAAATTCGAATCGTCTGGTCATCACTGGCACTAACAATCCATGGGTATTCGTGATGAAATTGGACAGTACGAATGTAGTCAAGATGCCCAAGAAGAGTGAACAGACATCTATGTAACTTGTAATTCCAAACCTTAATCTTGTAATCGTCTCCTGCAAGCCATCATGGCCATATATTGTAAATGAATATTCTACATAAGCAAATAACACACCGATTATTTACTTTACGAACTACTTTGCACAAAAAGGTAAAGCCAAAGTAAAGTAAATCTAATTTTCTATTTTTTGTAAACTTCAACTGAAAGATACAAGAAATAGTAAACATGAAAGAACACAATCAAGAAAATATTAAGTTCACTGCTATCTCAAATCCTGACATTTTTAACAATGCCAGACCTATTTCAAAATTTTGTCACCTAGATGTCCAAAAATAAATTTGATAACTCCAAGATCTGTCTGTCCCAGTAACAAGAACTAAGAAAGAACCGACCTAGATCCAGATGTCAATTCAATTTGGCAGCAACATCTAGCCATTCAATTCATATTCCATATTTGTATAACGAACGCAGACCCTTGTACTTATTCTTATGCATGCATATGCATCTCTTGATCTCCGAACTTGAATTTTACACAATCTTCTATCTCCACCGCTAGGAGTACTATTGTTTTGCTGAAATCTATGGTCATCATCACATCTTCCCAATGCCAAGTTCAAAGAAAGTTAGTTTGGAAGTCCCGGAAATCACTTCTATAAATTGTAGTGGAAGAATCAAACTGCTGAACCTAGATTCCACCTTCCCATCAAAAAACCTAAAAGTTCAACCAACGATCACAACCTCGCACTCATCCTTCAATAACTAGAGACAAATCGCCTAGACCTAACGAATTATTATTGTTAGAATATAACCAGAGTTCAATGCACTCTACCTCCCAAGCATTCTTAAATTCGCAAAGAAATAAAAAGCAATTTAACACATTACATAAAATTGCACAAAAAAATATAATTGAAACCATGATTCGTGACCCAAAAAAAAAAGGGCCAAGACTTGCAGAGTCACCTCCGGAGACAAAGAGAGGTTGAGAATTGTGAAAGTGAACGCCACGAACGGGACCATCGTGCTCGTCGAACCGATCAATCAGAGTCCCCATTCGGTAGTCCCATAGTTGAATCACACCACTATGAAGACTCGCGAGTATCCACGGCCTTTTGCTGTGAAAACTCAGTCCCTTCACTCTATTACTTTTCGTCTCGAACTTCGTCAACATCTTTCTCCAACACTACACCGACAAAAAAACAAAGAACGCCGTACCCACTAACACTGAAGATCAAAATAGCATATTAACAGATCTAAGAGGAACTGAAAACAGGAATCATAACTCAAGAGGAAGGACACGAAGATCTTTACCTCAGATCTGATCAGTAAAGCACAAATATATAAACATAAGCGTTCAGTTTCTCTGCTTCTAGATCTGAGTCGATGAGGTTAGTGAGAGTGAGTGGGTTAATCTAAGGGACATGACAAGAGAGCAAGGGGAGAGGGCATAGAGGATATTTAGGGAGTTTTAAGAGGGCAAATTAGAGATTGCATAGTACCAAGTCTTTTTTTCCAGTTGGAGATTCAGTATTCCTTTGATGGGTGTGTGAGGGGATTCGTAGCCGTTCGATGGGATTTTGGTGGCCGTGATCTTTTTGGGTTATTTTTTAATTATTAGTTAAAATATAATCAATTTATTAATCTTAGATTGTATAATTTAATTTTTTGTTAATTGATTTTGAAAATTTTATCAACTCAAATTCAAGTTTAATTAAATTCAAATATTTGAGTTTAAATTTAAATAAAACAGAATTTTTTTGCCCATTTTAATAATAAAATTAAATATACTTTTTATTTAAAATTTTAACTTAATACTATTAAGTAACTTCAGGGTATAAAATGATACAAAAAATAACGGTAGAGTTGATTTAAAATGATGTCGTTTGACTTTTGAACCGATTGAACTTCAGGCTGTCTAAACCCAATCAATCTGACTTCGAGTTCGAGTTCGACCTGTTCGACCTAAAAATAAGTTTTAGGAGCCATCCTAAACCCAATCAATCTGAGTTCGAGTTCGACATGTTTGACCTAAAAATAAGTTTTAGGAGACATCCCAGGAGATATCATAACTCAAGTCTGGGTAACAGAACAATAGACATGACTTAAAACGGGATAAGCAAGTAACTACCATCAACCCAAACACACACAGAGACTGCACAGGCAAGTTCGCAGGAATAACACATTTTACATGATATGAGCTCATAATTTCAACATGAGTGTGCAATGTCTTCATTCCAAATATATAAATGAACATAACAGACATGTAATCTGTACCATTACCAAGCTAGTATCAGAAGAAAATGCCCTGGAGGTATAGATCAAACTTCTGAAACTTAAATGTCTTTAATTCCAGGTTAGAAGTGAAAAAGCTGGGGATTCCTGATAGCATCTTCCCTTTTGGGACTGAAACGATTAGGGACAAGTTGCACAAGATAATGAATATGCAGAGAATCTACCTCTGCTTTTCTCTTAAATATCCCGAATGTGCTTTCTATGATTTTCCACTTTAGGGACGAAACTGCTTTTCAGGCTCCCTATTCTTTCGATACCATTGGAATATGGAATTGTTCATCGATTAGTGTCTTTCGACTATTTCTTGCTTTGAAGCGCATTAACGATCTCCTCAGCTCTAGATTGGATACCCTTAAGATACTCGGTAAGAATGCGTTGCTGGTATGAGCCACCCTCCTGAAGAGATAGAAAGAGTTAGAAATGGAAAACCGTTTAAAGGAGATAGATGGCTACAAAGATTCAAGGTTAAGGGTTTTTCTTGATACTGTTCGGATCAGAGTCCGCTCAATTCGTTTCTTTATGACAGCATAGAATTCTTTTGGAGAAATTTCTCCTCTTCCAACCGTCATGCCATTTATTAAAAGTGTGTTCCATTCTTCCTCAGGAGCTGCAACAAAGTGCATTCTTGTAAAATCTCCAGGAAGAAGCATGACCCATCAAAAATGGAAAACTACGATTGACTCAAAGACAATGAACTTTCACATGAGGCAGAAATGTTGAAATCCAAAGAAAATGTAAAATTTTCCTAGCAGTATGAACATTAAGCCTTCCAAAACCATAAAAATTGGTGAAAGAATTGCCCTATTGAGCACCTTATATGTTTCTGAGTCCATATATGCTTTCAAGCACAGCAGTAATGAAGATTAGTAAACACCTTTTATTACAGTTTCAAGAAACTGCTCAGCCTTCAAAACTTCATCTCCTGCACAATAAACACATATAAGAACCATATGTTCAAGGCATCCAACCTATGAGCTTAACCAACCAGCAATAACACTAAAGTGAAGATCATAATAAGCAAAGAACAGATTCAGCAATCAAAGATTTATTGAAAGAAGAATATTAAACAATGGTCTATCCAAGCAACTAAGGGTGACCCGAACGATCTACCAATGTATAAGTTCGGATTAACAAATGATGGCATACTTAAGTTTTACAGACCATTAATGTGTGTGTTATATTCTAATTCTTCCATTCTAAAGAGGGTTCGAAGTAACAATCAAGTAAAACCAGAACAAACTTTGTAAGCCAATTTAGTGGCAGCTTAAGGTTCCTACACAAACACTAACAAGGTTTATCATCTTGACCAACACCAGTTTCAGACCTTACAATATGACTTAAATTCCCTCTATCTTTTTTCCATACATAAATATGGAAAACACATTTATCATTACCTTTCTTTGCATAACTACGCTTGGAGAGAACACTGGACGCATAAAATTGAAGGACCTTTTGCAACATAGCTTCAAGACCAGGCTTATCTCCATCTTCTTTTGCCTACAAATGATTGGTAAATGACTAATGAATGAACAGAAAGAATTAGTGTTTGAACAACTTCTGCATGAGTCATATTTGCTTAAATTAGTCACCAACTCATCCAAAAAGCAACTGAAAAACCATGTTTTTTTCAGTCAACAGTTCTGAAACAAGAGCAGAAAGTACATATTTCAACAATTTTCCATTGTTCTCCCCATGATACAATCCTTTTTAGACAAACTGAAACAGAAATGAAGAAGCACTAATCAGCACAGAAAAGAAGAACATACTTGTCTTAGTTGTGCACTAACTTCTGAAAGGAACCCTTCATCTAGCTGCCCTTCTTTCTCCCTTTGGATAATGTTCTAATGAACAGGAATATGAATAGGCATGGATTCACAACAAATGACTGAAAAGTATAAGCATTCCACAATTCTGTTCATAACGATGAAGTAACATAATCCATATAATCGTGCCACCAATGCTCCCCATTCTTTTGCCAAGATAAGGATTAGTTCACAATATTGCAGACAATTTATAATCACAATAGTATCAATTATCCAGCTTATGAAAGCTAGCAAGATTCGGGCCTCAACCAACGATTATGTTAATGCTCAGTGCCAATCCAACTACGGGTCTCAGTTCAAACAGGATTTTTTTCATCACCATCGGACTTCCTGTTTTGATGAAGTAATTAGAACCTAAACTTTACAGAGCCTTCTCTCCCATCCCTTTCTTCTGTCCAAATTTTTACATTCCGTATCCAAGCATGAATAATTTCCATAAGAACCAATGTTAAGATAAATTCAAATACCTTAGGTTATTTAAAACGGTACTTTAGATTAAACGTGTTTAAGCATAGACAAGGAGATCTGACAGATCATTAATGCCAGAGCTAGTTTCTATAGATAGTAAGCTGACAAATAAAAACAAATGAAATAAACAATGTTAATTTGCATAAATAATCAGTGAGGAACTTAACAAATAGAACCAATATCTTACCGTTTCCATAAGTTTGAGGGCCTCGGGATCTCTGGGAGGCCACGAAGTCTCTTCCTCTTCATCCACTACAGGTTTCAAAACCGCCTTCAGGATGTCAGTAGATGACTCGATCTTTTCCTAAGGCAACATTACAAATAAAAAAGAAACATAAAATAAATGAAAGAGATCATCGTAAAGTACTTATGTTTCTTATTGTGCCTGGGGGAGAGAGAGAGACATGTACCTTAGTCTTGTGGACTACACAGTCTACTATACTCATTACAGATGCAGCTAATTCCTCATAATCTTTCTGCAAAAAAGAAAAGAAAAGAAAAGCCAACAGATTCTATAAAAATCAAAGGACAGAAAAGATGTTTGCAGTGGAGACAATAACGGAATAAAAAACATCAAAGTTAAAAAACCATGCTTTATCATCCTCTGATTTGCAGGTATCACTTCTTGCCGCAAGACGTATCCAGAAACTCTCGTTGAAAGCAAGGATATTTTCAACAACAAGCTTTTGAAGCTGTTCATAGAAAATGTGGGTTCAGAAGTCAACTAATTGCACCATAAACTGCAGTTCAAACCATAAGTTTCTAATCATAATAACCTTATCAAGTCCATGAAGAGCATATAGTCTAAGTCTCTATATCCACAAGAATTAATTCCTAATATGCCCATGAAACCAAATCTCCCTATTCAAATTGAAAAAAAGAGAAGAAAAAAAACGAACGATTGACTTACTTCTGATGGATTTGCATCCCTTAACATGTCAATCAACCTATCTACTTCAACGGTCTTTTTAAACGACTCCTCAGCATCCTGGTTGACTGCAGTGATCAAAGTTCTCCTGTTTAATTGAACCAAAGTAAGTAAATTGCCATCACAAGGTCTGATTAACCACACATGACACAACAGATACATATGAAACATCTTTAACAACTAACGATAGAAAAGGCAGTAAAGAACCAAGACCCACCAAAAAAAACGCCGTCTGTTTATTTTGTGACACAATTGCAGTTGTGAATATTAACATCTATAATACTAAAAAACCAACATTTCAAACAACATAAAACTGAGTCGGTTGTCTGAAACCGTGACTACAACTACCTTCTCCTTAACTCCACCAAATTGGTTGTAAAAATGGGCTTCAGCTTCAAAGTGTTAAAAATCCTGGACCTCCCACCTTGGAACAGCGAATTCACTGATATTAAGCGATACCCAGAAGACAGAACCTGCAAAATCCTCGAAAAAAGAACGAGATAGAATGACAAAACGAGTAAAGGAGTCCCAAAAAATACAAAAACTAATCCAAAAAGAAGCACCTGGTAGGTGGAGAAACACGAAAGAGAAGGAGGGTTTGGTGCTATAGTGGCCATTGAAGTACTTTGTGGCGGGAGATGGCTAAGGTAACGAGAATCATGAATGTTTTTTTTTTTTCCGTGGTAAAAAAATAATTGCACGTGAAAAAAATATACAAGATCAAGCGGGGCATACCCCGGCTAAATACAAGGTAGGCCGCAAGCCCAAAACAAAAACCTAATATCAAAGAAAGCCCAAGCCCATACAAAAAGGAAGCCCAAGCAAAACAGCCGAAAGTGAGAGCATGGGAGGCTAGCCGGCCACACAGCCCAGCCCAGCCCAAAAGAAATGCAGCCCAGGAACAACCAAGCAGGCCAAAACGACAGCATCTGGTACAGGCAAAACGGCACCGTACAGAGGAGACTCAACACACAGCACCAACAGGCACAAACGGCAGCGAAGCGAGCAAAAGAGAACGACAACGTACCAAGGAAGGAGAGGACTCCATTCGGACCAAACAGAAGCCCACCAACTAGACACGAGTCAGGTGTAGCCTGGAGAAATGGCAACAAACTAGCAGGCCAGGGGAGACGCAGCAGTAAAGAAGCCCACGCCAGAAAGAGGGAGACAATCAATCAGGGCCAAGTGAGGCGGCCCACCGGCTAGGTGTTGCAAGAGGACTGATCCACCAAAGCCACGCACATCAACGCTGGGAGGGAGTGGCACCAGAGGATACAGCCATCGTACGTACTTTGCATGTCGCATGCAGCCACCCCCCGGAAAGACGCCAGAAGAGACGTGCCAATAAGCCAAAGCATGTAATACCAAAACCCTCGTAAACTCTAGCAACCCCAGTGCCGACAGCAGGGAACCAAGTGAGACCGAAAAGCCGGCCCTTAACGGCCCATTGCCGGCGAGCAGAGCACCCGCCCAAAGCCAGCCACCTACGTTGCATGGGCCATGCAGGACCAGGAAATAACCAGGGACCCCCCCCCCCCTCCGGAAAGCTAAGGGTTTCCTAACACATCCGAGACTAGGGAGTGTGGATGCAAGAGGAAGTCATAGGCTAAAAGTCAATGAGATCCACCGGGTAGAGGCGATAGAGAACCTTATACACCTGGGTCTTGATTTTGGCAACAACAGCCGAAGAGGAAAAGGACGCCCCATCCAAAGCTACAGCATTACGGATCTTCCAAAGCTGGTAAACCGTACTGAGGAAGCCAAGTTTTGCAGCCTTACACCGAAGAAGCACACCACATCTGGTAAAGTGTAACCATCTCACAGAGCTACGTAAAGTAGTCATGGACCGGTGTAATCCCAACCAGGCCTGAACAGAGCTCCAAACAACACTAGTAAAGGGGCAGGAGAAATAAAGATGATCGACCGATTCATCGGTCTCAAAGCACAGCGGACAACGACGAGAAATGTCCAGAAACAGCAAATGGTCCCTAGTGGGCAGACGATTGAGCATGCTGAGCCAGGCAATAAAAGAGAATTTAGCCGGAACAAAAGACTGCCAAATCAGGGACATCCACGGCCGAGAAGGGCGGTGATCACGGAACAACTCATAGATACGACCGGAGGAGAGCTGACCATCACAACACATGCGGTGAAGACCTTGAATAGCCTCCCGACTGCCTCCAAACTTGGCTAGCAACAAATCACGAATAGTTCCCAGACGCTTAAGAAGCGGAGAGTCCCGGGAGTGAGGCTGCCAGTCCCATAGCGTAAAACCCCGCAAATGATAAGCATGCATTCACCGAGACCAAAGAGAGGTAGATTCCTCATGAATATTCCACAGGGTTGTCGACAGGAGGGCATTATTCCACACCTGAGTATTCCGGAGCCCCAAACCACCCTCGTCCTTCGGCGTACAGAGGGAATCCCAGGAGACCCGAAAATGTTTCCCACTCCACAGAAAAAGACGACACAGGGAAGTTACCCAGTCCAGTATAGTCGCGTGGAGGGGAAGGACGGTCATCCAAAAAGCGAGGACCCCTTGAATAACCGAACGGAGCAGTGTTAAACGCCCAGCGTATGAGAAGCTCGACCCTTGCCAGCCGGTAATATAATTTTCAACAGCCTCTAGGAGAGACGAATACTACCCAACAGAAACCTTGAGAGGGGCTAAAGGAACACCCAGATACCGGACAGGAAACTGTCCCTCCGGAAAGCCAACCAATTGTAGAAGGAGGTCCTTATCCACCCCGTGAACTCCCCCAACAAAAACAGTAGACTTCGACGGATTAACATTCAAACCGGCAACAGAACTCAAAGACCGAAGGCTATCCACTAACACCTGAATGGAAGGCAGGTCACCACGGGAAAACAACATCAAATCATCCGCAAAAGCCAAGTGAGAAATACCCATGAGATGACATTTTGGGTGAAAATTGAAAGGATGATGCGAAGTCTGCAGCTTCAGCTCACGGGACAGATACTCCAAGCAGAGAAGGAACAGCAACGGCGACAAGGGGTCTCCTTGGCGAAGACCGCGCCTCCCTCGGAACATACCATGGAGAGCACCATTAACAGAGATCGAGAAAGACGTGGTGGACACACATTCCATTATCCACTGAATAAAGAGAGGAGGAAACCCAAGGCCCATCAACATCTCCCGGAGGAAGTCCCAAGATACGGTGTCATAAGCTTTGGTTAAATCGACTTTGATCAAGCACCGGGGAGAGATACGTTTGCGCGCATAGCCCCGAACTAACTCCTGAGCCAAAAAGACATTATCACGTAATTTACGGCCACCCACAAAAGCCGACTAAGCAGGATCTATGAGAGGATCCAACACCACCGACAACTAGCCAGTCAAGATCTTAGAAATGGTTTTATAAACCATCGTCAAGCAAGAGATGGGCCGGAAATCCACAACACTCGGTCGGGACAACTTCTTAGGAATGAGAGCTAGGGTGGTGTGGTTAAGTTGCCGAAGAAGACGACCCGACTGAAAAAATTAACGGACAGCCGCCCGAAAACATGGTCCAACACACGGCCATTGATTCTTAAAAAATTCAGGGTGAACCCATCGGGCCCTGATGCCTTATCCCCCCCGATACTAAACAGTGCCGCCCGGATCTCTTCATCCGTGACAGGGCCGAGTAAGGAGGACGAAGCATCCGGCCCAAGAATAACCCCATTAGCAATCACCCGAGGGTCGACACTTGACCGAAGTGGAGAAGCACCAAGAAGGCCAGAGAAATAAGAGATGAGGGAAGTAGCGACCTCTTGCAAGGAGGAAGTTTCAGAACCATCCACATTAACCAGACTCGTAATCAGTTCAGACCTACTGCGCTTTCTGGCCAAGGCGTGGAAATATTTGGTGTCTTGGTCAGCCTTCGTCAAGTGGGTACAGTTGGCCTTCTGCCGATAAAATAAGCGCTCCGCATCCTGCAAAAAAGATCGCCCTCTTTCGACTATTATTAACGCGAACCCGAAGGTCGTCATTATCCGGACGACTAGTAAAGTCCTGAAAGAGGGAGTGGAACTCCTCCTGAGCCTCCTAGACGCGAGAAGAGATATGGCCAAAGGCTGCACGATTCAACCAGCGAAGAACAGGTTTCAAGGCATGCAATTTAGAACAGAGGATAAACTGAGCATAACCACCAACCGACCGAGACCAGACTCGAGCAACTAACGAAGAGAATTCCAAATGTAAGAGCCACATATTATAAAACTTGAAGGGTTTACGACCAGTTGCCTCCACCGGACGAAGAGCGACCACGTAGGGACAGTGATCTGAATCTGCTTGCATGGGAAGGAAATGAGTAGAACAGTGATGACTACCCAAAGTCCAACCGGAATTCAGAAGAACACGGTCCAGGCGAGCCCAGCGAAATTGTTTCTGCCAAGTGAAGAAACTGCCACTGGCAGGCGCATCATCCAAACCATGCAGAACCCAAAAATGATGCAAATCCTTTAAAACATACGCAGTAGCTGGCAGACAACCCATCCCTTCCGAAGCATATCAAACACAATTAAAATCAACTAGGAGCATCCGAGGATCATGGCGACCCGGGCTTAGCTCGGTCAAGCACTGCCAAAGGGCCTGATGTTCCCGAACGGTATAGAGACCATAAATGCCCGAGACAAAAAACCAAAGCTTGGTGACACAACATTGCACTCGACAATGAAGTTACTGGGCACCCGTATCCAGGGGAACCACCTGGTACAGGGAATATAACACCCCACTCTCGCGTGACCCGAACCCGACATCGATGGTGATATCCGAATCCGCGTCCCGCAAGGGTGGCGTGCTACATCACTCAGTCAAAACTCAGTATAATTTTTTTTTTTGAATACATTCATGCGTGCGGAAGACAGTAGACAATTTGAGCCCGCGTAACTTTGTATACATTTTCAGTCATCACAAACACTTAACAGTGATTTAAAATTAGCCATTTAATGTACAAAAATTCATAACCAAATTGGGCCCAACTTTATTCGTAAACATTTTAGTGAGCACATTACAACAATAGAGTCCTCATGGCCAATCGGGGCCCACTATCAATACAACGCATTAATTTACAGAAATTGCGGAATACAATTTTATGAGACACTAATGCTGACGCGAACTGATCCCGACCTCTATCTTTCACTTGCATGCAGTAGGCATACTCCCGGATCTAACGGGGTACTCTTCAAGGCCTGAAAAATAGTTGCAAATTTTGTGTGAGTTTTGCGAACTCAGTGAGGAACCATCATCGATGGTTCACCCAATCCATGCAACAATCACATATATTATAGAT
>JANKYE010000224.1:36024630-36037690 GCA_032467995.1 Erythroxylum dillonii
AGCAAAATTTCACTTTCAATTATCTTAACATCTCTACTTACATTCATTAGGTTTTACCTCATCAATTCATCAATCAACCATCAATTAAATAACCAATTTATATCCCCATCTAGTCAAAGCACAACTTCATGCAATTGATGCACAAGATGTCACAATTATACATGTAACAAACATAGAACAAAATCTTACCTATTTAAGCTTTTAACCCTTCAATTCTTCTTCAATTCTTCAACTACCTCACCAACCCCTCCACTTCACTTTAGCCATACGATCACCATCATAAAAAGGGGTGGAAAGTTTAAGCTAGCATGCATGAAAGGGAGCACTCAACGTGGAGGAGGAGAGCAACACTTAGGCTAAACACTTGAGGAAAATCAATGAAGAAGAAGAAAGGATGAAAGCATCGGATGAAGGAAACAAAAGCAAATGAAACCCATCTTTTCATTCTTTCATTTGGAGTTGTCGAAATTTGAATGGAAGCAAGACAAGGTATTTAATAAATTAAGGTGTGTCACCATGCCACTTGGCATGTAAATGAAGAAAAAGACAAAATAAGAAAAAGACAACATTTAATAAGATTAAACCCTAATTAAATGAATATTTGACCCATTCACTTCCAATGGCCCTAATTCCAAGTCCAAAATAATGTACCCAATATTGTAGTGCCATTGGACAGAAATTTTCGATACCGAAAACTAACCGGTTCGCCACTTGGCGATTTTTCCCGGTGTGGAAAATTTTTCCGGAAAATTCCAGAAATTTCCTTAAAATATAAAACACACAAGGAATCACTCAAAGTAATTTTTTAAACACAAATACCACATTGTTCACAACCAAATTACATTTAGGCACATAAACCGGGAAATGTCATGCATGCATGCCCAGTTATTTTCATGTGCAAAATTTTACTATTCATGTGTCAGGTGTGCATGAATATTTCAAAATCAATCATAAACCCTCTTACTCTTTGCCGAATTACCAATCTACCCTTCCCATCGGGGGTGAGATGTTACAGGGAAGGGTTCCAAATCAACACCATACGGCCACCATCAACTAGATCAAAGTTATGCCAAAACATCCATCCTGGAAAACGAACCCGGACAAAACGAGCCAACTTGGAAACAGTCAACTTGGTTTCCAAAAGAAGCAAAACACCACAATTATGTTTCTTCTGCAAGGAAGAAACCCGCAATTGTCTCAAGGGTGTACATAACCCTCGTACGTTCCAACAAAGCAAAGTCATAGGTGCGGCATGGAGGGGCCACCCCCATCACCTATCCGAACGGGTAAGGGAGGTCGATTACCCTTGCGACCACCCCCTTTGGAAGCCTGTGGATTGGGAGAAACAGAGCCCTGCTTAGAACCAGACGACAAAATCTCCTTACGCTTTGGAGGACGCACCATAGAGACTAGACCAGGGCCTCGCTGAACAGATGTCGCTGACGGTGCACAGAGAGGAGCACCCAAGGAATCAACCAAAGGACCGAGAACATCCGCAGACGATGAAGGCGGACAAGCCCACTGGGAAACTAAGGACGAAACACGGTGCTCATGCAAAGCAGGATCTAAAGGCGCCGGGACCTCAACCCGCGAAGTAGGACGGGCTTCAAAGGAGCGACCAACTCGTTGCACAGGGGCGGGAGAGGGAACAGTGGAGGTATTGGCCTGAAGCCCCGCAGCGGCAATAGGACAGGCCCCAACTGGATCCACAGAGGCAGGAGGCTTTTCAGGAGCCTGCTCACTGGTGCAATGGAAGGGGCTATGTCCAAACTTTCGGCAATGGCAGCAGTAATTTAGGTAAGCCTCATAACTTACACGTTGAGTATACCGGTGTCCAAATGGAAGTAAAAAAGAGAAACTGTTAACAAGCCCCTTTTCAACATCAACCTCAACCAAAAGACGGGCGTAACCCAACCGAAGCTGCTGCCGAGTGATTTGGTCAGTGCAGAGGGGTTTACCAATGCGAGAACCCAACTTAGAGATGCCCCGGTCATTCCAGTAATCCAACGGGACATTGGGGAGCTGCACCCACATAGGCACTTGCATGAAGTCAGAATAATCAAAGGTAAACCCCGATGATAGAGGTTTCAGAATCAAAGTTTTGCCATAAAGCACATACGACCCACCAGCTAAAATATGCATTCGATCAGCCTCGGACGTAAAATGAAAAATCATCCATCCACAATTATATGGGGTATAACGACAAGGAACTTGTCATTTATCAATCTGTGCTTGAACAACCTTCAAGCCTGGGAATTTGCCCGTAAAACAACCGACCAGGCAATATCCCCATTGGCGTTCCAAATCCTCAGCATCAGCCTCCTCCAGGACAACTTCATCGGCCACTGCCTGAAAGGAGAGTTTCATTCCTTGAGAAAGTCTGTTTAAAGAGACCAGCAAAAGATTTTTCGAGTGCCTTGTGCGAGGCTTAGGCGAAGGACTCTCAGGACTTTCGTCAGACACCTTAGCTATAGGAGACCCGGGAGCCGTAGCCGGACAACCCTGCGCAACCTCCTCATCCAAAAACTCCGGCGCCTCCAGAGCTGTACCATCCAAAGCAACAACAAAATCCTCCCCCACCGTGGATGCTAGATCATCCCCCCGGTGAGGAGGCCGCAGTCCAGTACTCAGAGATAAAGGAATAGGAGACATACTCGAAGCAGGCGAAGATAAGGGAGGGGCCGGCAGGGGCGAGATCAGCTCCGGCGTGATTCGCCTAGGGGGCGCCCTGGAGGGGCAGAAGTGGGCTCCTTTTTGGTGAGCACAGGAAAGCCACGAAAGGGGGGGGAGACCGAGGCCGGGGGGTAGCCACATTGCCCTGAGAACGACCAGAAGAGGGGCAAGACGAAGGAGGTCGAGCAGAGGTCCCCATCTGATAGCCTAAGCATTCCGCAGTAATATCAATACCTTTAGTGCGGGATTTACCCATTGCACGGCCAGGGGAACTGCAGGCCAGCCCCAAAGGGCCAGACAAAGAAGCACCACTTTGGGACGAGGCTCGCACGGCAGGACGAGGCCGGCCTAGATAGACGCCCGAAGGAGCGAAACCAGGCGACGGACAAACCTACCGACACCAACTCAATGGACGGGAAACGAACAGGGCACAAAATTCAAACCAAACAGGCAACCAACACCAAACGCAAGCGGAACGGCACCACGACACAAGCCAAAACAACGCCAACAAGCCGAAGGGAAACAAGGCAACACAAACAGACCGAGCGGAGAAGACCTAGAAGTGGCCGAAACTAGGAGAGAGAAACCTAGTGAGAGACACTCTCGATGATTAAATGAGTTTATTTTAGAGTATATTACTTAAATTGTGCACAAATTAGCACCGCTTCATATTTTTCAATGAATAGAAATAGAATTAAGGTAGAAAAGGATTTATGTTATTTACTATGTTTTGAAAAAAATAACTCAAAAATGACTTTTAACCAATGATTAAAAAATCTAACAAGTTCGACCGGTTAATCTTGATCTATTTAATTTTGTAATTTGATTTTTAATTTTTCAATTCAATTTATTTTAACAATTCTTGTTATTAAAAATTATTTAATTTATTAATTAATAAATCAATTTTTAAAATTGATAAGTTATATGTGCTAGAATTAATTAATTAATTAACTTTTATTATCATTTTTTTAATTAAACTTCAATAGGTAAAAATAATCATATTTTAATTTTTTTTTAATTTTATTCAATCCTTAGTGAGTTTTATTACTGTCTAATATCAGTTGAATATTTTAAACCTTAATTTCTGATCTTACTAGTTTAACTTCTGGTCTGACTTTTAAATTATTGCTTTTGACCTCTTTTAAATTCATCTTCTCTTTTTCAAATACTTGAGTTTAATTTTTAATTTTCTATATGATTTGAAATAACTCAAAAAAATTAAAAGCAACAAATTTTTGGACTTTTTGACGACAATGTTTTTAATTTCCCATTAAATCTATTTTGGATTTTTTTTAACTTGTTACAAAATTATATGTAATACTCCCTCGATGGAAGCTACAATCATCCACACGTGAGGCAACCAATTTCTTATACATACATTCATGACGTGCATTTCGATTCAATGCTATATATATACACATTACAAAATTCTCCAATGCTTGACATTATCATTTAACTATAGTAAAACATTTTTAGATTTACATAGTAATCTAAAAGAAAACATATAATTTCCTTTAACCATTACATCTACAATCATCTTTAACCTAAAAACGCCTTCCAAAAGTAATTTTTTTCTTTGTTAGCCTTGTTCCCTGTAGATGGTTCCTGTACCTCACTCTTATGACTTAGACCTATATGGATTAACACTTGTGCTAAGCTTTAAAGCTTAGTGGGGAAACACTTAGTTTGGATGCCACTCACATCAGTCACCCGCCAAGCATATACATTCATAACCATTGCACAAGTATAAATAATGATGGCATACTTAATCAAATAAATAATGCAAACATACTTCAATATTTTTTTTTCATATACCATAAATTCACCTCAAAAACTCAAACATTGATATTCAACACTCAATAAAACAAATTATCAATACAAATTGCAAATGCTCATTCATTTATCGATTATTTATGTTATCAAACTGTATTTCTTATTGATATCTCTTTACTTTACTTTCTGTGTTAGGCCTGTATACTTTTTATGGGTGTGGATAACGGGTGTTATGGATATCCAAAGATATCAAACTGTGGATACCCGAAGGTATCGAACTGTGGATACTTAAAGGTATAGAACTGTGGACACTTATGGTGTCAAACTGTAGCAACTGCACTGTAACCTTATAGGCATGCCTATTTATCCACAATCAAGACAATACAGCAGGCACTGTAATATTTCCTTTAACCATTTGCAGATTTCACAATTCATATATTAAAAAAAATATGATATGCATTTCAAGTCATAAAATCTATATCTATGTTCATAGATGCAAGTCATAACTAATCACCATTAGAAGGATGTCAAAATCACACTTGTATAATCATACTATACACATATGAGCAATACAAATGTAAACAAATCATTTATATATATGTAAGTTTTCTTTGGACTGCATTATACTCAATCTTAAATTCCAATGTTCAATCACCGAATTAACATATGTTAAGTCTTATTTCATTTTGTTCGAGATGTTTGAAAATTTTCATACACATTCATAAATGTTCAGACAAGATGCGGTAGAAATCGAAAACAAAAACAATGTCACGGTCGTGACAGACACTCTCTCCATTTATACCACTACTTGTTCTTTAGTATTCATGTAGAAAAAGTCATAACTGGGTTTCAAGGTCTTATAGACATTTTTTTCTCTATGTCTACAGTTTCTATAGCACTAACAATAAGACCATTTGGACTTCTAAATCATGAGATATAGGCCAAATATCACAAGCTGCTCTAAAACAGAGGCAACATCATATCACCTTTTTCGATCTCAATTTCCAAGGTAATAGAGACAAAATTAAGTCAAAATCCCTTCTAGAGATATTTAGATATATGTCTTAGGTTTTGTATGCAACTAAAATCACAAAATTTGGAAGTCTGTAGGCTGAGTATTAACTCAAACAAATGATTGACTCAAACTAACCTTAGACAGAATTTCACTATAGATACTCTTGTCATATACAACCAAGTTCATGCAAAGTAACACCAAAATAACATTAAAGCAACATCCCAGAAAAAAAAATTTTACATCCAAATGAATCTTTATATCCATTCAATCATACATAAATACAGAAATCAACTAAGTGAAGTCCCAAACCTCAAAATTGACAAAGTTGGTCTTCTATTGCCTTTCATTCTCTTCCTCTTTGGCTTTGCTTGACTCACTAACTAGAAACACCAAAAATATACCTCTCAATCCCACGTCCAACCTTATAATTTCATTCCTTCATAAGCAAAGTAAGAAGAGATAAAGGTGAAGAGAAAATCCCTAACTTTTACCTTGATTTCCACCTAAGATTGACTTAATTTCTTACACGAAAAATGATGGGATGAAGAAGGTGAAATGGAGAGGAGAAAAATCTGAACATAGAACCCCCAAATTGTGGTACATCTCCCCTCTACATGTGCCCATTCCAAAACTTTCAAGATTCACACATGTGCTTAATTCCTATTGGACACGTATGCTTTATTATTATTGGTCACACATGCCTTAATCCAATTTTTCTATGTGTTAACTTTATAAAAATTGCATATTGGTCCTTCTTCTTCCTTTATTTTCCACATTGGCCTACAATATTATCAATTAATTTTATTCCCCTTTGTCTTAATTTTCTAATGTAATAAATTTCATGCAATTTGGTTAATTATTCTAGGAGTTATACCTAAAACACTACAGCTTGTTTGAAAACAGGGATAGTAACCACAACTCAAATTTAAGCCATAATTCAAAAATCTTAGAGACATAATAAAATTTTGGTTCCTTCATGAAAGTTTTAGATCTATGTCTCTAGTTTAATCTACAATTGAAATTATCTAATTTGGAGCTCTACAAACCAAGATATAGCCAACTTACAGAAATTTGTTCAATAGAACCTATTCATTCAGCGAGGTACACATCTAAAATCAACTGACTTCGGTCTTATCATTCAAGAACATAACAAAAACACATTCAATTTAACCAACAAAATTTCATAAGCAAATGGGATACTTCTTCTACTAATTCCCCTAGTAGGCGTCGAAACTACCAATAATAATCCTACTTTTTTAAACAAATAAATTGTAATAGAAGCAAGTAAGGTCGATTCCACAGAGATTGGAATGAAATTTTAATTCTTTCTTAACAAATAACCAAAAGTAAATGAAAGGGGATTTATGTTGTAGAAAATTAATTCAGTGAAAAAGATGAAGGCAACGACTAAAGTAAAGGGAAGAAATCAATATTGAAGGATCTCAGCCAAAGGTATAATTTCCCATCTCAATTCAATATTTGATCATAGATGCAAAAGTGCATTCTAACATTTACCAACAAACTGGTTAAAGTTACCGATGACGCTTCTAACAACCAATCTTTCCTTAAGTTTTAAACCAATTAAGAGGCGCGCGTTAATCAACCCTAATCAATGAACAACCACAAGAGACGCTCCTACAATTTAACTCACTGATTGCATTACGATTTAGAAAGAGTCGATTCTAACTAACCAATACAAGGCGCTTGGTCGATTTAAGTCAGATTATATTATTTCTTAGAATGAGAAAAGTGCCTGATCACACCTATTCACCCTAATGCGCCATTGATTACAAATCAAAAAACAATTATGAATTTATTAAATTTGTATGGCGATATGCAATTCTCAAATTAACACAACGGTACCAAGCTACATAAACATGGGAATCATACAAATCGTAAACTCGCAGGAATAATATAAATGCTGGAAATTAAAGAATGAAAAACTCAATTAGATCTCACAAATGATTGAATTGAAACTTCGATTATCCTTCAACTGAGAAAAAGAGAGGAATTAGCTACTCGTGTTCATAAAGAAAGCGTAGGAGAAAAACAAGAACGAGAGATCCCCAAGCTTCTTCCCTTTCCCAATAAATAGTACGTTTTAGAAAAGAAATCCTAAAAAGATGGGGAAGCATAATAACTAAAAGATTTAAATCCAGATAATTACAATCCTTTTCTAGTCCCTAAAAAATCTCTTCTCTAATGATAATCTCGAACTAACTCTGCTCCCAGTCAAAAACGCCTCCCTCCGAGCTTCAAGAAGTGGATCGAAACTCTAACTCTGCTGCCTAGGTGTCTTAAGCTCATAAGGCTCTTGTATATGACAGTTCTACACCCTTGTGTTGTGCCCAAAGCGCAAGAATGACAGCTCCAAAGTAGATATAAAAGAAATGGTAGCTTTGAATGCCCAAAAATCCAATCCATACAACTGATGTCGTAATTCTGTCAAGAAAACCAAAAATCAGGACAATAAACTAATTCTAGGAACAATTATGTGAAGATTCACACCATAAAGCAGATAAATATATGCAAAATATGTGCACTATCATCCCCTCACATCATATTCATAAATGCAAGCCATATCAAAAATTCTCATACATATTTCACATCTAATTATGTATGCCCATGCCAAAATGAACAAATTACCCATTAACCATTGTCTTTTACATTCAATACCATAATGTCTCTTACTAAGATGCACTTAATTTATTATGTTCACTTCTTAATACATCCTAAACATGTTATAATACTTCCATAATATATGTTAGGGGCGTTACATCATAATACAATTGAAATATGATTTTTTTAATGTTTGACTCTAATATGGACATAAGTTTAGTTAAATTAAATTAAATTAAATTCTAATTCTAATTAAATTGAACATAATTTATTAATTTTAAATTTGATATTGATCACTTTTATATGTATATAAAAATAAAAGGCAAATTACATGAGACTTTACTTAAAAAAAGATCAATTTAGGGATTTTTTTAAATTTTATATACAGTTAAGTCTACTAATATTAATAAATGAACATATTTATTCTAATTTTATTTAATTGCAATAAAATAATCTTAAGAAAAAGGGAACTCCCTGTGAAAATTAAGATGGAAAGTATCCTTTTATAAATTTCAATATTGATATAAAGATATAAATATGTGTAATAAAGATATAAATATGTGTATTTGGATTATTTTTTAATTTTTATTCCAAGTCACACACTCTTAAGCTTGGCAATCAACCTGACCCGCTTAACTTAACACAACCTAAAATCAATGGGCTAAAGTTGATTTTCTCAAAAAATTTGGGTTTTAGATTGGGATAAGGCTGTTAAGTCCTGAACTGATTTGAGACCCGATAATTAAAAAAAATAACATCATTTTGATTGTTAATTTAAAATTTAAAAATCAGGTCAAGTTGAGTCGGGTTTCAGCCTATCCAAATCTAATCAAACCTCATGCTGAACTTAGAACTGAGCAAAAGTTGCAAGGCCAGTACAACCCATTACCATACTTACCACCCTTAGATACACCCTTTCTTTTTAGGGTATAAAAGTCCTCTTTTTTTAATCAAACAACTAATCAGTCCAGTCCAAACAAATCCTTTTAATACATAATCTTTCCGACCACCTCCATATGGTCCCATCATATTTGTTTTAACTTTTAATACCTATAATTTTTCCCCATGTAGAGATGACAATGGTTTATATAGAAGGCGGCTAGAACAATTCAATTTTTAAAAATTAATAAAATTGTCATTAAAAGAATTTTATTTTCGTTAAAAAATCTACTCAAATTCTAATTAATAGCTAAATAAGAAATGTTCGCTTCGATTCAATTTTTAAAGATTAATCAAACTACTACTAAAATAATGTTATTTTAATAGAAATGATGAGGTTAAATTTTAGTTAGTGTCTTTGGTATTAAATGATAAAAGAGGCTCAAGTTTGATTGGTCCAATTTAGAAGGATTTTGTTAAATTTTGTATGATTTGAGTCGAAGAATACATATAAGTCCAAATGAGATTTCATCTTTAAATCAATTGGAAATAAGAGGAGGAATTTACTAGACTTATATGCATGATTAAGATCATATAGTCTTTCCAAGTGGTCAAACTCCTACTTATCATTTAAACAACTAGAGAAGGATTTGAAGTCTAAATAGAGCAAGTGACCTTGCAGTATTGGTTGCCCCAGGAGGGGCCTATTTCACCATAATCAAAGTCCAACCCTGATGAGAATTATTTACGTATCTCTCTAAATTGCCTAAATAAAAAGAAACTCACATATGAAGGGGAGTGTTTAGAATACCCACTTGTGAATGTCCTGCATCGAAGAAAGAAGGAAAAGAAGACTAATATAAAAGTCTAGTGGGTTATTCTACCTATTGTCAATTGGTTTTAGAATGAAATCTCGCTTAAGCTTGTGTGTGGTCTAACTTTCTTCCTCGTGTAACCCATAGACTTATTGCAAATTAACAGATTTAAAGTTAAAAAGTCAAATTGAATTAATTAGACTTTGAATCAAACCCAAATTTAAAAGCCCAGTTTGATACATGAGTTGACCATATTTGAGCATTCTACATTTTAACGCCAAATAACATTGATTTAGGAAAACTCTCTGGACATTTTTTTAATCTTAAAATTTAAAATTTTAAGACTAATTCTTTTGAGATTTTAAGTGTGAATGGAAATCTTACATTAGAAAGAGATAGAATTAGTGAGGGTATATAAGTAAAAAGAACCCATAAACCTAATGACTTAAAATTTTGGGATGAAGTATAGTGTCAAAACTCACGAGTAGGTTTCCTCACTAAATCCATAATATAAGCCTCCTAAGTAAGTGAGCTCCTTAACGCCAACAAATCCTTGTTTTAAAAAGTTTCTTTAATACAATATTATTTTGAATGAATCGAGTGGATTATGTTAGACATTTTTTTGTCCCTAAGGACAATTTTGTCAATGTCTCATAAAATTGGGCTAACATTAATTGTAATTTTGGTTTTAAATAAATTACTGGTTAAATTACGTTATTTGATCCAGATAAAGATATTAAAGTGGCCCAATAAATGATCTAAATCAATGGGTCGAAGTCCGAGAGGAAAATGGATCCCAATTAGTGTGGACCGAGTCCATATCGACCTTGTGATGGGGAAGCCCGATATGGAAGCTATATAAAGGTAAGGTCTCCTGCGGTTACTCAAGAAGAGCATTCTCGAGCATAAGGTTCCTGACCCGTTAAGGAAGTTCGGGATTTGAAGAGACTGTAGAAAGGCCTTGCCCGTGAGTCAGTGAGCATTTTCCGTTAAAAGATCCGGGAGATTCAGAGACGTTTGGAGCTCGGAATCGGCATCGGAATTAGAGATGGAACTGAATCCAGGTATTCCGCATTACCTTCGTTTTTTACCATTTTACGGAACCCTGGAGTACGTAATAAGGTCTCCCCTACGTACTAACATGGATTAATCGTGCACTCTAATTTCAAATTATATCCTAAGGTTTGATTGAATTGTACCGAAGATAAACTATCAATATTCTTAAATTAAAATTTGAATCAAATCTTGATGAACTCAAATATTTTATAGATATGTTACATTGATTTTAAACTAAACTACCCAGAAGGAACATATTCGCCACCTTGAACAAGTAAGTGAGTTTGAACTGGAAAATACGTTTTCCTTTTGTTTTGTTTCTTCCTAGTGACAATTGATAGAGATGACAATGGTTTTTTTTTAAAATAATTTTTTAAATTAAAATTTTAATACAACATTTTTTATTAAGCCCGCGACTAAGCTGCCTACGCCCTATCTAACTTGAAATCTAACTTTTTTATATAAAACGATGTTGTTTTTTTTAATTTGGTTTTCAGACGGTATAAACTTAGACAGCTCAAACTCAATTAAAAACACTTAAATCTAAACTACCGATTTATTATTATCCTTAGTAAGCATTATCTTCACACCTTCTCCTGATGTTAGATGCTCAAAAAACCATCCATATCCAGAATCTGAAAAAAAAGTGTTCTTTTGTCATTTTCACACCTCCTGTTGTTGGATGGCCGACTATATTGATCAAAGCGCAGCTTTTTGCTTTCCCATTACATTTGAACTTGTAAATATTAGTCAACAAACGAGTCTCGTGTGTGAAAGTAAAGACAATAATGAATCTAAGTGCATTACGAGAGAGATGGCATGGTCATCCATATTAAAATAAAAAAATAAAATAAAAAACATATTAAAATAAAAAAGCATATACATATTAAAATAATAAAATAAAAAATAGACATAAAAAGTTAATAATAATAATAATAATAATATAAAATAAGTAAATAATTGTAAATAAAAATATAAAAATACGTAGTAAAATAAATATAACACAAAGTAAAGAAAAAATAAAAAAGTAAATAAATATACACCAAAAATTAGACAATTAAATAATTAGTAGGTGTTATTATTGATAAATCTTTTTGTCAATCATTTTCAAGCATATTAGCCCATTAATATTTACGATAATATTTTTTTATTTAAATGAGTCTTGGCCGAAAATTTCAAATTAGAGTTTATTGAAAATCAATCACTTTATTTTAATCTATTAAGTTGAAGTAGTTAAGAGTTTTGAGGAGGTCTAAAGAGAAATTAGGGTAGATTCAAGTGAGTTTAATTGGACCGCATTCTAAGTAAGCTTATATATAATTAAAACATCATATATCAATATAAAACTTTAAAATAAAAAATTATGAATCATATCTTTATATATAATTCACTTCATTCTTATATCTCATTTCGATTAATTTTAATTATAAATTTTTCAAAATTTGACACTTTTTCTTATTTTATTCAAATCAAGTCTAACTCAATTTGCAATCACCGTAATATTCATTCTCAAACAATTTGGAACAATTTTTATCTTAACGCTGAGGTTACATTATTTGCCTTGTGTTCTTTTGACCAGTTTAATTTTTAGACTTGTAGTTCAGAGTCAAGTTTAGATTTTTATAAAAAATTTTGAAATTTGGATTCGAACGACTTATTTCAACTTGATAAAAAAATTTAAATTTTTTATATAAAATAGTATCAATTTAAATAAAATGATATTGTTTTTTATTTTTTAAAATTAAGAAGTATATATTTAATCCCGATTGAATTTAAAATTAGCCAAATTCGATCAATCTTTAGATTAGACCTAAACTTAAAAACAAAATTTTGGCCATTACCAACCCTAGGATGTCGGTCCTAAAAGATTGCTTCTAATTGTAAGTTACAGCGTAACTGCTCTCAACCAATCAACCGTCTAATATTGACAAATATTATCCACCATTTCAAGTTAAGAATTGACTCTGTTGAACCATCCAAATGACCATTCCACTTAACATTTTGACATTCAAAACTTGTTACGTAAGGTAAGAAACTTAGATTATTGTCAACGTGTGGTAGGGATGGCAATTGTACCCGAATCTGATGGGTACCTGATAAAATTACTCAAACAGGGGCAGATATAGGGAGCAAATTTTTACCCGTGGGGCGAGTATGAGAGTTAACAAAAATACCCGTCGGGTATGGGGCGGGTATGGAGATACCACCCCCCATACCCGTCGGGTATGGG
>JANKYE010000224.1:36037925-36051536 GCA_032467995.1 Erythroxylum dillonii
GAGGGGAGTAAACGGGTACTCGATGGGGTCAAATCTCCAACGGGTACAGGTATGAGGGTGCCAAAAAAATTCTCGACGGGGATGGGGGCGGGTATGGAGGTGGGGACAGGTTCATGGGGCGGATACGGGGGATGGCATACCCGCCCCATACCCGCCCCATTGTCATCCTTAACGTGTGGTGACTTTAATTATATTTTTTAGAAAAAAAGGTTATGAGAGACAAGATTTTGTATCAACTATATAAAATTTAAAAAATTTTAACTTAATCTCAAAATGTTTAAAGTTTTTAATTTTGCTAATGACCTCTTAAACTAATATAAATCAAGTTAAAATGTTAATTATAAAAATGTGGTATAGTTATTAAATATATGTCCCTCTATTAGTTCCATTAGAAAAAAAAGTAAGGTCTTAAATTCAATTCTTAAAGTTTTAAAAAGTTGTTCACTTAATTGAAAATTTTTAAATCTTAATTACTCAATTGAAAAAATCTTAAGAGATTGAAACATATTAGAATCAGTTATTTTTTAAAATATATACAATTAAATTAAAATACTATTTTAATTAATTTGATGTGTATTGAAAATTTAAAAAATGCGGCACTAAATTTGAAACTTTTATAAAAGATTGAGAAATTTAGGATCAATTTATCCCCTTTTTTAGAATACATATAATTAAATTAAATTATTATTCTATTAGTTTTTATTTAATGTAACGTTTCTATCAAATATTAATTTATCGTCAGTTTTAAAATTTTAATTATTAAATTCAAAACAATTTTAAAAATATTGAAAGACTATTGTAATCTCTGCGTTTGACCTTAGCTGTTTATCCATAGCCCTTGTTGCCCATACGCCCATAACCCCTTTGTCAGATCCTTTTTTGGTTCATTCACATTCCCTGTACCTATTTTCGTTATAGAACAGCCACAGAACGCAGTTCAGGGAGAAAAAGAGATTATGAAGATCAGGTGTGACTTGTGTGACAAAGCAGAAGCCTCATTGTTTTGTTCAGCAGATGAAGCAGCTCTCTGCAATGGGTGTGATCACCATGTTCATTATGCAAACAAGCTCGCAAGCAAGCACTTTCGCTTCTCCTTACTCCATCCTCCATTCAAAGACTCCCCTCTTTGTGATATCTGTCAGGTGCTCTAAGATTCTTCATTCCCTTTGTTTCCTCTTTCTTTGCTATATTTTCTGGATCTGTTTAAGAATGAGATTGAACATATAAAGCTTGGATCTTTGAATCTTCCTTCATTTAATATGTATCTTCAGGAAAGAAGGGCTTTTCTTTTCTGCCAAGAAGATAGAGCAATCATATGTAGAGAATGTGACCTTCCAATTCACAAAGCAAATGAACATACCCAGAAACACAGTAGGTTTCTTCTCACAGGAGTCCAGCTCTCAGCTTCCTCATCTTTATACCCAACAAATGTTAGGACTCGTAGCAGAAGCTCGCAGCCATTTTTAAGCAAGCAAAGCTCGATCTCTAATGAATTACTCAGTTCTCCTTCTGTAAACAGAGCATCGCCCTCAATATCATACAATATTGACGATAACCAGCCAATTGATAACGGTTCAATCTCCACAAGGAGGAGCATATCAGACTACTTGGAGACACTACCAGGATGGCGTGTGGATGATTTTCTCGACCCTTCATACACTAATAGTGGCTTTCCAAAAGTTTGGAGCACACCCTATGTATAAGCGTACAACTGTACAAGACCAAGTGTTGGTTTTTGAGGGCGTAATTTTTCTTGACAGCGTCAAGATTCACACACCCTTTTGTCACGATGTTTCGTGAGGTTCGATTCAGACCTCTGATCAGTTTTTCTCCATTGGCAGATCCAACATCTTTGGAAAAAGATACATGAGCTGTTTTTCCTGCAGAAGAATTTGCCTTCTGTGTTAATCCAATCTCCACACTATGGTTTACTTGGCTGAAATTAGAAAATACACAGTTGATTATTGTTCTACAGTTCCCAAATATCACATCTCCATTCAGCAAGAAAAACAAACACTTACCCGAGAAGGAACATATCGTTGTCTGTCCAATCCATTTTCATGTTAGTCGTCGAACCTTAATTTGTTTGTTAGAAGTTTCAATCCTTGCTCTCGTTTCACTTTCTTATTACATTTCGGCTTTTCTGCCCATAGCACGAGAATAGAGTGATGTTGCAAGGACAGAAGAATCACAATAATACAAGGTCGCATTAATTCCATTACGATTCCTAGACGACAGTAACTCTAGATTTTGGTATAGTCCGATCTATTATGATCTGATTCAATCCAAAGTGGAACCAAAATCTAGAACCAAACCAAAGTAGAACCCACCGGCCTATAAAATTCAGGTCAGAATCAAATTTAAGGGACCAACTTAAGATTCAATCTAAAAAAACCGAACAAAAGTAGAACCTACCAGCCTATAAAATTCAGGTCAGACTCAAATTTAAGGGACCAACTTAAGATTCAATCTAAAAAAACCGATTCTTTATTATTAAAAAAATATCATTTTAATGTAACTGATCAAAACTTTATTTTAATCTATACAATAAAAAATTTAAAAACTAAATATCATTTTAATGCGGTCTAAGCAACCTCAAGTTGCTGACAATGGGCATCAGGCCATTCCGTCACGTGACCATCCCTACATGTAATTAATCTCTCGATCAAATAACCCAACTTTATACCAAGGTAAATATTCTCATAATTTGTCGCTATTGAACAGAACAAGGTCACACAGGAATCATGTGAAGCTGACGGTAACTTCTCAGATTTTTCTAACAAACCAGTTTTGTCCTTTCACTAGATGCTATAAGACAGATGCCATAGTAACGCCGACAAATGAGACCTGCAGAAATAAAAACGAATCTGCAAATACAGTTTGATAGATGAATCAACTGATATGCGCAAAAGTGACGAGCTAAAGAAACAAGTAGGGATACGATGTTTCAACCTTCTATATATATATTAAAACAGGTGCACGATTTTGCGCCACATGATCAAGAGCAGAGCAAAATCTTGAATCGGAGTACGTCGAGTTTCTTTTTCCCTTTAATTTGAGCCTTATTTTACAGCCCACAAGGGAGAGGAAAAGGAACACTATATAATGTATATATATATACATTTTAGACTACTAGATACAGGATCAATTAAAGAATTGAATTCAGTATTTTGCATGAGTACAAAAAGTGAATGAACGCCGAACCCTGCAGATAAGGAGGGAAAACGAAACACAAAAGTGAAAAATGTTAGTATCAGAGTTTGGTACATCAAAAGATCACAACTTTCAATTTCAAATTTTACATCATACCTTTCGCAGCATAAAACAAACCAAGTAAAGGGTTAAAATACATTGGGACCTTGTGAATTGACCTTTTTTCATTTCAGTTACCCTTATGGTATTCTGTAACTATATAGTCCTTCATATTTCATTAATTTTTGGTACATCAAAAAATGACAACTTTCAGTTTCAAATTTTACATCATACCTTCCGCGGCATAAAACAAACCAAGTAAAGGGTTAAAATACATTGGGACCTTGTGATTTGACCTTTTTTCATTTCAGTTACTCTTATGGTATTCTGTAACTATATAATCCTTCATATTTCATTAATTTTCTATCTTTTTTTTTTCCTTAAAACAACGTAATATTAGAATTCTTAAATTCAATTTAAGGTTGTTTTGAAGTTATAAATAGACAAGAAACTAATATAAAAAGATTATGATAGCTAAACAAAAATATAAGAATTGACATTTTTAAAAAAAGTCGAATCACAGGGGCTATTGTGTAATTAACCCCAAAATAAAAATCCCACCTGTGTACTGAAACATTCAGATTTGGAAATTGAAGATATGGGTATGGAGAAACATATCCTAATCCTGAAGGTTGAAAACCCTGATATATATAGTAAAAGCAGAAATACATTATGGTGTACGAGTTTGTTACCTTCATTTGGAGGGTATTTATTGCGTTGTCAAGTATATGCGAAGAGCCTATCCGCAATTTTTGTGCGACAAATTGGACACTCAGAACATGCCAGCGAACAAGATTTACACACTACAAAGACGAACAAACCAAAATTTAAATGATTTGAGTAATTAATAGCTAAAGGCACAATGTGAGAAACTTCAGTGACTGACTTACAACAAAAGTGTCGACAAGGTAGAAGAATTGCTGCTGTTGGTGATTCAAAACATACTTTACACATATGGGAATTAGCATCTCCATTTCCTTGACTCTTTAGCTCCTTTTCCTTCATTTCTTGCATTCGTGCCTGAGAAGAAAAATTAGAATATATAGATAAGCACCCCCACCCAAAAAAAAAGAAAAGTATAATAATTCAAATCAATTGCATCAATTACAAGAAATCCTTGGGCATCTAGTTATGTATGAAATTTATGAGCCCTAGAAACAAAAAGACAGATCTTAAATTACTATGAAAATAAGACGAGGAAGAATTTTAAGCTGATATCAGTATTGATCCAGTGGTAGTAACTTTTCAAATGTTGGAGATCTAACTAATTGGAAAACTCAATCCAGGAACCATTTGAAGGCCATGGAACTTGAGTACAAGTTAGCTTTACACTGTAACACTGCAAACAACTATCCTTAAAAGACAAATGCCTTCAGAGTACAGATGCAAAAGTTAAATAAAGAGTATTTACCTTCAAGCGAACAACTAGAGGCGGCTCTTCCCTTGGAACTGCATCAGCGGATTTTGATGTATTTAAAAGTTGTGTGTCTCTCAAGTCAACATTATGGTCAAAACCATTAGTTTTCGGATCACAAATATGGTCGATCCCATCACCGTTCCTATCATTAGCATTCAAGTCAGGGGTAGTTCCCGCTTCTTTTTTTAATCTAGCAACAAGCACCCACATGTTAGCTAAATCATTTTCCAGAGCCTCTTCCCTTTTCTTCGCATCTTCCGCCTTTTTCCTGTACTCCTCTTCGATGAACTCCTTTTCAGTTAACGCAGCCTCAAGAGCTGCCTCCCGCTGTTTCCTTGCCTGCAGTTCCATCTTCAGATCATCAGGATCAAGATCCCATGATTCAAAGTCATCAGAGTGCAATCCCATAATATCACTTCCTCTGCCAGAAAACCGTCCTTTCCTCCCCTGTCTTGTGCCATCACTGTACTTCCTATTAACAACATTTACAGATTGCAAGCCTCCACCCCTGGAATGTGCTGAATCTCGAGCAGCCAACAGTTCCTTTTCTAACTTCGCATTCTGTAACGAGAGTTTGGTTACTTCACTTGCCAAATTCTTCAATTCGATTGCCGCAGCAGATGCCAGTTCCTTTGCATAGGAGGCCTCTTCTGCTAGTTTCTGATTTTGAACATGTAAACCACTATTCTCCTCTGAAAGCTGAACCTGTTCTAGCTTCAGCTTTTCATTCTCAATCTCCTGTTCAAATATACAAGTCATACTTATGATGTCGTTCATTATTTTACCATTGAAAACATATCAAATATGGGTTGCATGTGACCTGTCACATGAACCTTAATCTAACAAATCCCCGGAATGGTATATTCCAGCATCTCTTTGCAAAAATTAAATATCCTATGGGAATGATTCAAAGCATTACATAAACCAAATACAAATTTATCAACTGAAAAGGTGTCAAGTACTAGTGAATTCAAAGCAAGATTTACCTGTGACTGAACTTTCTTTTTTAGTTCATCAACAAACTCATCAGAAACAGAGTGCTCGGAACTTAATGATGATTTATCACCAGATAGAGCAGCCAACTGCTGTTCCAGGAGACAAACTTTCTCTTGCAATTCCTTGTTTACAGAACACTGCCAATAATCATGTAAAGAAGTAAAAATAGGATCAACTATTCCTGAAGGGGGGGCAAAGTTTCAATTGCACAGGGAGAACGAAAGCCAAAATTAACCAAATGACAAGATACATAAGACAAATAAGACAGATAAAGGTTGCCAAACCTTAGTTTGCAGTTGTTCCTGGAGGATGCGGTTGTCTGCTGATTTTAACTGTGGAATAAATCATTTAATTACATGCTAAACAAACGTACCAGCCGGTGACAAAAAGAAAAATCATATCAAATCAGCAGACAAACAAAATGAGGACCACTGTGTTATAAGATTTTCGCTAGAAAAGTGTTGCAAGGCAGTAAGAGATGGCAAGCAGCTTCTACTAGATATTAAAGTAAACAAAGTTGAGGATATTCAATTATTTAAAGTTATTTTCATTGATTATACGGGGACTACTGCAGTTAAGACAGAGACCGATGAGGTAAATCCAGTAACCAAGCAAAAATAGTCTTATTGTTCCCAACTGCCACTATAACAGTAATCTGGTGACAAACCAAGCCATATTGAAAATCAAAGGCAGAAAGGTTGATACCGCACTTTCAGAGTATCAAAATATCATGATACAAGATACTCACCTCTAGTTCAAAAGCCTTTTCATTACGCTGGGTCATCAATATCATAACTGTCTGTTGCACACAAATGAATTGACCTACTAAGCTTCCATTATGAGAAAGTCAAAAATCAGAATGCGAAGATGTAAATGAATCTACCTGTTGCATATCCACCAATGATGCATTGGCAATTGAAGCCTCACCACTCTCAATGATCCGTTGTTCCAATGCCCTCATTTGCCTTCTCTTTTCAAGAATCTCACGTTCCAAGTTCTGTATCTGTACTCAATAATATATGTTTTTTTAATGATGGTATTAGTAAGAAACAAGCTAACTATTGCGTTTTGTGAGAGATAGATGTTAATTGCGTTACTGTTTTGGCATTGAACAATGAACCCTAGAATATGCAAACGTGAGACAAATGAATCATGTAAAGTTCGTAATGAGTTGCAACGACAAGACTTATTAACCATTGCATCACCAATTAAACACAAAAACTAGAATCATCAGTCGGCTGGCAAATGCAAGATATAATATTGATAAACATTGGAGGATGATGAATAGATTGCACAAAAGTTACAGAGAATCCCCTTTGTTACTGAAATGGAGATCATAAACTTGAGGACAAGAACGGAGAGAGAAGAATAAAATAACTAACTCATCAAATCATGATGTTGGGTACCAGTTCCATAGATTTCGTTGTTCGAATTTGAACTTAATTTAAGATACCAGTAAAGATGCTTCGTTATGGGAGAAAGGGGATGCTTACTTGCATTTTTGAACCATCTGGATCATTTACAGACTGCTCCACCAATCGCTTCAAGGTACTGGTGCTGAATGCTATCTCTCCAGCAAGCATCTTAACCTGCTCCACAAGAAGATCCACCTGGTCCTGTGTAAGTCCCCCCTGCAACAAAGAGAGATGAGACTTTTAAGTATTAAGAAAAGGTAATCCCAAGAATCCTATCATTGAATACCCCTTAATTAGATACATTAAATAAAATGAAAGGGGTATCTTCTCTCCATTAAGAAGATAAGCATCTGACAACTTCTGCTCAACCATCTGCAAGTCTGAATAATCTACTGGATGGTGGGATATATAAACATTCATCACTTCTCAAAAAACAGAAGCCAGTGCACTTGCTCCTTCCCATGAAGATTGGGAGAAACATAAACTCTTAGAACAATATAGCATTCTTGCTTCAGGATTTTGCTTCCCAGGAATCCAAAAAAACTTTCCATGAGGTCTATTAAAACTATTGCTTCATTATTATGATAATTTCAGCAAACTAGAGTTAAAAATGAAACTAATAACAAAGAAAATATCTGAGCGAGACATATAAAAAAGATCCAAGGCAGACAAAATAGATTTGAAACATTATCAGAATGTGGACAAGCTAATATGCAATTTGCTTTATCAATTCATTTTATACGAAGCCAAATAAATTAAACAACTAGCAAAACTGCTAGAACGTACTGCTGCTACTTTTGAACCACTTATAAGTTCACCAGCTTGAATTGATTCCGTAATTGTACTGCTACCCATTGAGAGTTCATCATTCGACTTGCTAGAAAATCTTTTGTGCTTAACTTCATGAGATGCAACTGATGGATTTACGCAAAGATACGACTGAGGGATCTTTGCATTCTCACTTTCAAGAAGTAAGGTACTGTCTCTCAGAACATCAAGCTTCTGAACAAAACATCGAGAAATGGAAGATGAATGTCAGAACTAGCATCTAAAGACATAAGCCTCAAAAGCTAAATGTAGGCAGTAGTTTGAATCTTTAAAAGGGAACAGGATATTAGGAAAATAAGAAGTCATGCAAACAACAAAATCAACTACTGGATAATTAGCCACATCAAAATAATTAAAGAAAGACAAAAATCAGAGATTGGCCCTGGTGTTGAGATATTATCAGCCCTATCCCAATTGCAGTACAACTTCTATGACAAAGCATAAACAAGAAAAGAAATATCAAGAAAATCAACCCATGATCTTCAAGCCATAATCAATCACATATACCCTCACACTGAGACTCACCACCCATAAAGAATCGAACAAAAGAAGTAAATTCAAATAACTTGATATTCTCCTGATGCAAAGATGGAAGCTGAACTCACATCATCCTCAGCAGAGTGGCTCCGGTGATGACCAGGAGCATCACACAAAACAGGAATCGTATTCTTTGTGGAAACAAGTATAAGCTTAGTTAGCCTCTGGATTCTACTCATAAGAGCAGCCTTGGCTTCCTCTTCCTCCTCCAATCTTGACTGCATCTTGACTTGTCCCTCTTCCAACTATTCAGTTGAAAACAAGAATAGCTTGAAATGGATGAAAAGAACACCAATAATAGCACAAATATATCCATCCATAAGATATATTGAAGGAAAAGGCACACAAACATAGATCAAAATCAACTGACCTTTTGCCGTAAGCTCAGAATCTCTTCATGACTTACACCATCAAGCATCCCTTCCCTTAACTGATCAAGTTCCTGTTTGAGGCTTGAGATCTCTCTTTGGTACTTTTTAATTAAAGATTTCTCATCAATAATCTGGAAGTATTTACCCACATCAGTATCCAAACTCTATTCATGTAATAATTACTATAAATTACCATTTGTAAATGATATAAAGAGGAGATACCATGGCCTACCTTGTTACGTGAAACAAAGATTTCAATTTGCTTTGCCCTGTTAGCAAACTTCAGTGTATTATGAGTTTCCTCCACATTGCTAGATGCAGGAGTAACTGTGCATATGAGCTGTACACCAATTTAGCAAGCCAAGTGCATATTAGGTACTATTTGCTCTATTTGTATTCAAGTTACAACAATTAAACCTTTGTAACAAGTAGTACGAGTTATTGAAGAACTGAAAACTTAGGCTTCCTGTTAGAAAATGACAGATCTTGGTGGTACCTAAAACTCACCGAAACATGTCCCTGCCCACTCAATGAAGATTGCAGTAGCCGGGTGAGTTTGGAGTCTCGATATGGAACATGAGATGCCCTCCCTTCACTCAACTTTCCAATTACCTTTAGATCAGAGCCACAACGTCAGTGGTGTTACAGATTTTTGCAATTACAAAGAAGCCAAATATATTAATTTAAGGCCTTGACACCATGCAAGAGTAGAATGGATCATCATCAAACCTACAAATGCTATAGATAAGATACCAATATCGTTCTATCAGATTTCTCTTAAAAATTCATCACCAATCATGAAACAATATTCAGACTAATGAGCGTGAAAACGTATAGACTTGACCCCATAACTTACTCGGTATAAATTCTCAGGATAAAGAACAAGAATTAAATTAGGTAAAGGAAAAAGCATCATAGACACTTACAGTTCCAAGAGTTAGAAGGCTTTTGTTTATGTAAGCTCCTTCCTTTCTCCTTAGTCCAGTTGTCTCTGTCTTTGAACTCTCAGAACCAGCTAGATCAATCAGATTCTAAAACATAAGACAAAACAAGCCAATACATGAGCTACACAGTTTTTAAGAATATTCAAATTTCTGATGATTTGGGTAGAAGAAAACGTACAAGTTGAGAGAAGATCACTCCATCATACTCATCACCATGGGCACTACTCTCAATCATCTACATATCCAGAAACAGATCATTGTAATGTACATTCTAAAGAAGAATCACTGCTTGCTTGATAATGACAAAATTGACAGTAAGTATAAATGGTTTACAGATAGATGACAAAGGATGGAAAAGTAACAGCATGCACCAAACATAAATGATGCAGGAATTAGCTTGGATTTCACTAAGCAAATTAGCCAATTGTTTATTACATAACACATCATTATTAGCTTACCAGAGTAAATATTGTATGACTTCGGCTACTCAGAAGATTAAAATTATTTGAACCAACATGACGATGTTCTGTCAACATAAAGCGTCAATTAAAAACTGTGTGGTCAGATGCCTTGTCAAATGTGAAACAACAATATCAATAAAGGCAAAGGCAAAGGCATCTCCCTACAGAACCACCTTCTCCAGCAGCAATGAAAGAAAGTGCATGTCCGGGAGATAAAACAACCTCTTCCTTTATACCCTCTACGTAAGTGCCCTGGAAAAGTGGCACAGAAGTAAATATGGATCTATTTGAAAAAACAAACATTTCAATCAAAAGAACATTCACTCCCAAGTAAAACATTTTATTTGCTTGTCAAATATATATATTAAGCATACAAGAAGAGTCTGTTACCAAGTATCTCAGTTGGCAACTTAGAATGGTCTTTATTCAGGCATATTATTGGTTCATTAAGAGAGTAACATTTTGCTATCATTTTATTCATGATATGATGATTGTCATGGCAGCAAGTAAAAAGCAAGGTGTGAATTGAGAAATAAACGAAGAAATGCAAAATAAAAACCATAGATGTTCTTAATAGCACCTGTGCATCCTCTCTAACACGTAGATTTTGTCCAGTTGGATCAAGTAAGTCATTTATCACCTGATATCAAAAATTCACATGGAAACATAAGTTATATCAGTTCTGCTACGGAGAAAAAGGTCAGTTCAACTGATTATTGATGAATGCTTAATGTAGAAGATAGTCGACAAGATAAAATGAAATCAAATGAATATTTACAGATATTCCAGAATCCAAACTGAGCAAAATTGCATACCATAGGAAAGACCAAAAAAGTCTAAGAGACATGTTCTAAGCTCCAACTAAGTGTCTGAAGGACCACTCACCTCATTATAGATTTCAATATAGGAAACACGCAGTAAGAATTCTCTTCCTGGAGTCTGAAGCAAGAATGAAATTAAGTAATTCAGGATTGCTAAAGAATAATTAAGTCATTCAGGATTGGTAAGACAACAAGCAAACATGCATATATAGGTATAAGAACTGCATTACTTCTGTAGAAACATGTTAAAGCAATTCTGCTTCCACAAATTAAAATCAATAATCTACTGATACTTTGAATATATTGAGGACATTAAATTTGGGTTGTAAATTTCAGGAAAGTACTCACATCTTGGATCATGCTGAAGACATCCTTTATGGCCAATGGTATAATGCCAGGTGAATTATGATCTCCCTGTATATATATACAATAGTAATACACACAGGTCAAACAAAAGAAGAAAACAACCAAGAAAATCCTAATTCTCAAATTTATGAACAAATTTTCAGAAGTCAAACACAGAGAAAAAAGTGTTTTTGCTGTAAATTAAGTTGATCCTAGTTAAGAACAAGATACGAATACATATTGCCGTGTCTTGACCATCACCAATATAATTAATCAGTAGCTACCAGAGAGAAAGAGCAATTAGTGGGAGAAATACCATAGAAAATGACCTCAATTTGGATGGGAAGTTAACAAACATAGTTACAGTCCTATGTTGATTAACATTCACCGTGAAAAGTAACCATTATATGTACTTACAGGATGACGTACATGATAGCATCCCGCATAGAAATAGAATAGCAAAGACTGAATAGATGAGTAAATTAGCAAGACAAAACTAAAGGAAAAGGAAATAACTAGTAACAGCGAGCTAAACTTACATGCATAGTATAAGTCTTTCCACTACTAGTAACTCCATAGGCAAAAACAGTTCCTGAATTTATAAACAGAGTTCAATTAAAATCTCCAACAGATCCAACCATAGAAACATTTATGATCGGAGCATCTCTGCGTTACCGTTTACGCCTTCCATAGCAGCTTTGACGACTGGTTTAGCAGCTACTTCATATACGTCTTGTGTCAAAGTATGAGGTCCAAATACTCTATCTGCCCAATGCACACTAATCAGCATGCACATTTTGTTATACTAATCGATTAGAAACAGAAAACCGAAGTTGAAAATCTGTGAACAATACCAAATGCATAAGCCGTAGTTGGATTGTACTCATTCCTGACAATTTTATCCCCATCCGCGTACCACGCGATCTCATCTCCTTTCTGGAACTCCCTCTCGCTGCAACCAAACAGGCGCCAAATCACATTACCTCCAATAAAAAGAATCCAATCCATTTTCACAAAAATAGATCCGATCCACTGCAGTCAGATCTAAACAAAATACCTCAACGGCCTAAACCGAATCGTCACCGATATACTTTCTCCATTCCTCGGAGAATCAATCGATTCGGAGGCAAGATCCTCCGCGCCGAACCCAACCGGCGTGCAACCGCCGTAAGCGCCCTGTCCTGTGTGCAATGCATCGGAGCGGCCGCAGCTGGGGGTCATGGATCGGGAACCGAATCCGCCTCCGCCAGAGTTGAAGTACGACGAGGAAGAGGACGAGCCAGGGCGACGCGTGAGCCTGTTGTTCGTCAAAGAAGAAGATGACGACGACGCCGACGAGTAAGGACTCGACGGTTTTCGGTACGAGAACGGCGAGCTGCTCCGCGCACGTGAAGACGACGCCATTGGATTGGAGCTGAGTGTTAGTTTACTTCGGTCAAGCTTTACCTCTTTCAGTTGACTCGGCGAGTCAGGTATCAACTCGGCTGCTCAAAGCGTCAGAACTAAGAGAAGAATGTGTCAGCGAGGTCTCATGACTTGTTCTTCAAAAGCCAAACCAATTGCAGTTTCCATTTTTATTTGCTTCGAAGCTTTGAAGCTATAGAAGCTCTCTCTAGAGAAGAAGAAACACACACACAGAGAGAGAGAGAGAGATGGTTTTCGTCTTCTTTAAGACAAAGAAGTTGCGGAGAAAGTATGATAGATACGTAGAGATTTTGATTCCTAAAATTTGTAATGAATAAACGAGCAAAGAAAGTGACAACGACGGGCTTTGATTTTTCGTAACACCTTTTTTAAGTTTAAACTTTTGTTCAACTTTTAAAAGCTACAAAAATCTACCTCGTGACGTCGCAGGAGGGGGACGAGAGTAAGGTTTAAACAAGAACATGGACCCGAGAAGCAGGGAAGTTTTTCAAAGGGCAATGAAACGAGCGGGAATAACAGTGGGACGAGGGCTAGGAAAGAAAGGACAAAGTCGGAAAATGATTAATCAACACCTAATCTTTAAGATAAAAATACGGATTTTTCATAGATAAGTTCTATTATTAATTTTTAAATATATATTTTGAAAATTTATAATAAAAATTATCCTTTACAAATTATTTATTCTTATTATTGATTTTTACAATATTTTAAAAACTTAAAATTATACTGAGTATTGATGTTGAATGTTTTAAAAAAACAAAAAATTTCAAATTTAAAAGATTCAAGTAATATTAAACTA
>JANKYE010000224.1:36160548-36173685 GCA_032467995.1 Erythroxylum dillonii
GTTATATGTGTAATAGATTGAAATTATTGATATTTAATTAATATTTTGATAGTTATGTATTAATTATATCTTCAAAACCAAATAAAATATATAGAATGGATAACCATTTATGAATAAAGTAATGGATAACTAGAGTTGTCTGCAATGTGATAATCAATAAGGAACCCTCAAACATAATCAAAGAGGCTAGAGGATTGCCACAAGAATATCTTATTATTAGAATTTTGAATATAGGTACAGTATAGAGTTCATTAATAAGAATTAAACTTGGGTTAATTATTGTCAAAATGAATAGAACTAGTCATTTAGATAGTTGACCCTTATCATTTATAGACTCTTTGACATTTCCACATTTAGTCAATATGAGATACTCTAACACTCCCCTTCAAATGTAACTGAGATTGAACATTCAGTTGCCACTTGAGAAAATGCAATAGTAATCGGACCGGACTGTTGGGACTGAACATCCAGACGGACAATTATTGGCTCTGATACCATATTAGAATTTTTAATATGAGTAGAGTGTAGAGTCAATTGATAAAAATTGAGCTTTAGTTAACCATTGTCAAAATGACTAGAATTAGTAATTTGGATAATTAACTCTTACCACCTATAAACTCTTTAAAATTTTCACGTTTAGTCAATATGAGATACTCTTACACTTTCCTTCAAGTGTAACTAAGACTGGACATCCAGTTATCACTTGAAAAAATACAGTGATAATCGGACCGGGCTGTTGGGATTGGACATCTAGACGAAAAATCATCGGCTCTGATACCATATTAGAATTTTTAATATGGGTAGAATGTAAAGCCCATTAATAAGAATTGAGCTCGGATCAACCATTACCAAAATAACTATAAATAATCATTTGAATAGTTAACCTTTACTACTTATAAACCCTTTAATATTTTCATATTTAATCAACATAGAATACTCTTACATTCATGTCCCCTCTTCTATTTTCCATAGCAATGGAGTTTCTAAACAAGCTTTTTGGTTAGGGTGATAAAAAGGAGTTCCTTCCTTAAATTTCACTTTAAATACAGAACACGTGGAATCCTAAACTTCAACTTTGCAGAGGACCTATTTTTGTTTCCCAGAACTGATCATCACTCCATTATTTTGCTTGTTACAACTATAAAGACATTCATATATGTATTGAGGCGAGAAGTAAATAATCAAAAGAGTCAACTATATATGTCTGCTAATGCATTCTAAAGGGTACTGCATTTACCTTTTACGTATCTTGAAATACCTGTAAACTTCATAAAGCGCAAATATTCAGAATTCAAATCACTTGAAGAGAAGATTTTTGCAAAAAAATTTAGAACTGGAGTACTAAATGCCTTTCTATGGCAGATCGTATACGGTTAATTAATTATGTACATTTTTTTGTTGCTTATGAATCTTAAGAGGGTCTCAACTATAAGAAGACACCTTTAAATCATCCACACTCAAACTAATCCCCGCTCAAACTAGACAAACCTCTTACGAGAGGTAAAGCTGGTCTCACATTTGGTATTACCAATTATGGTAATAAAAGTCATTAATAAGATCATGAGAGGTTTCTCGTGGAATGGAAATAAGCATGGCAGGACTAAAGCGAAGATCAAATGGACTGATATATGTAAGCTTAGAAAACAAAGAGGTAAGCCTCGTACCGATTCAAGTAGTCAAATCACATAATGTTAACCCAAAGATTTTGGAGGCTGGGATATGGAGTGGATATCTAATAAAGGATAACATCTAGAATGGCAAAATTCCAAAAAAGGGACAAAGAAGATAATCAGACCTCATATAAGACATAAGGTGGGAGACGAGAAAGAAACAAATTTCTAGTTTAACTAATGGCTAGAGATAGGAGTCTTACACGAGCAGCCACAGTTGTCCAACTTTATGTGAAATACTTAGTCGACTAATTTAGTAGCGCGGTTTAATTAAAATTTTAAAATGTTTTTAAACAAGAATCAAAATTACAATTAATGCTTGTCTAAAGGTGATAATATTGAACAATTTTGACCTTTTGCATAAAGTTAGACAACTGTTAATTACATTTTTTATTTTTAATAACTTATCAGTTAAGTTATGTAATTTGATTTAGATAAAAATAATAAAGTGACCAAATAAATGATTTAAATCAATGAGTCGAAGTCTGCATGAAAATACATCCGGATCAGTATAGACCAGGCTTATATCGGTTTTATGATGGGGAAGCCTAATATAAAAGCTATATATAAAAGTTAAGGTCTCCTGTAATTACTCATATAATCAATCGTAAGTATAAGAATTCTCTGACCTGTTAAGAGAACTTACGTTTAGAAAAAAATATAGAAAGACTTTCCATGTCCTATAGAGGAGTTCCTATAAAGACAACAATAAATTTGTGTTCATTTTAACTTTGAAAAGCTCGTTTGAAATTATAGATACTAAAATGAGATATTTTTGTATTTTTTCATTTATTACTCTTTCACGTTCGATCTAAAATACATAATTAAGGTATTGTTACGTATTACGGCCAAGACTCCATAGGCTATTCAGTAAGACCTAAGCAACAAGGAGATCATACACAGGTGAAAACACTCCTACTTAATACCAATCTTTCAGATGAGAAAGATGAAGCGACATGAATGAGCACTTAAAATGGTTTGTTCACTAACAAAATGGTAAGAAACCTATTATGCGGTTTGGAAATCAGAGCAAGCTGATATGGGGCGACAAAATTCTCCAACAAAAGCAAGACTTTGTTTTATTTTATGTAATAATATATTCATCCCTGGAAGCACATATCCGTTGTAGTCTAGTCGGTTAGGATATTCGGCTCTCACCCGAAAGACCCGGGTTCGATTCCCGGCAACGGAATTTTAATGATTTTTGCTTCCAAATCGAATTGGGAATATGCAAAACCCTATCTAAAAGCCATCCATTGTTTGATTTCAGTTTGGTATTTATCTTAATCGAGTCCAGTTGGCCGACGGTAATGTTCCGCTTCTTCTCTCCTTTTTCTCTTGAGACAACCGACTTTTGTTGGTTCAGTGAACTGGTGTCTTATCAATCGTAATCGAATAGAAGTTGGAAACTTGGTACTAGGGTTTCAAAGTGGTTCTGGATTTTCTTTTCCATTTGAAATTTCATTGGTTGTTAGGTCTGTAATCATAAATTTTGACGTTTGAATGGAAAGTTGGAAACTTGGTACTAGGGTTTCAAAGTGATTCGGGGTTTTCTTTTCCATCTGAAATTTCATTGGTTATTAGGTCTGTAATCATAAATTTTGTTGTTTCTCTTTTTCACTCTCGTCCCCTCCAAAAATTAGGAATCCTCCTGGCGACAACATGCATCTGTTTGTGTCCGTTAATTATGAACTGAGCGATTAGGTTGTTGACCCTTTTGAAATCAGGTGTAGTTGGGTTTATATTTGATTTGAAGTAGGTTTAAATTGGTTTTGTACAATTGGGGATTCAGGTGTCAATGTTTTGTCGGTACGTTAGCCATGGCTTTTGGTGATGAGAAGATGGAAAGCTCTATTGCTTCTCTTGTTCATGGTTCTTCTATCTCTAGCCAGAATGGAGACCCTCTTTCTACTGAAGATTTAGCTTGGGTTGATTCTTGCTTGGTTAAAGACCCTGAAATTCCAGGTGGCGACTGGAATTCTATCACAGATGCTTTGATCGAAATTCTTTCGCAGCAGGGATCACACAAATCTACTGTTCCTGAAACTAATAGCTTTCTTGATGGGAATGATATGGGAATGGATCCCATTGGCGAAGTAGGGTCATCAAACTTTGTTGAATCTGAAGGAATAGAGCATGAATCTATTCCAGCAATTGAAGAAACAGGTACAAGAAGTGATGGGTCTACGTCCGAGAATGGAACAAGCGTTTTGTTTTCCCAACTTCTTCCGGAACATCTCTCGGAAACTTCAGTAAAAGATCCTTTTTTGCTAAATTACAAGGAGGAAAGTGCGGCAGCAAATGATTCTGAAGATTCCGAACTTGATGTAGGGTTGACAACAAATGAAGAGCCTTTCACTAAGGATATCTTTAGGGTTTGGGACTTGGGAATTCCAGAGGAGGAAGATGAGCTAGAAGATGAGCTTATTAAACAGTTGAAGAAGGCTCTTGCTGGTTCAGAGGCGTGGGAGGATTTGAAAGAAGAGTCAGTTGACAGTTTAGTTAGTGGAATTTCTGATCTTTCTTTATATTAACAACACACACTTCAGAAATTCTTCATATCTATTGTAAACTATCTAACATATTGTTGCCACAACTCAATATTACCAAGTAGCTATAGAACAGTAAAAGCCTCTGCCCTTTTCGTACTTAAATTTCTATCATTTTTCTTTGGCTGAGCTGCAATGTTGGGAGTTCCTCCACTTATTGTTTGTTGATCTTTTCTTTCTTTTCTTGAATCTTTTGCTACTTTTTAGTTTGTAGTGCGAGACCTAATATTCAAAGAGATGATTCTGTACCATGAACTGTTCCTTAAAGAGTTAAAGTGGATATCTGGGCTAGGATGCATCTTCAACTGGGATGTGAATAATTGGGGCTAATATTATGTTTTGTTCGGTCTGAGAATAGTGAGAACCAAGAACAACTGCTTCAGAGCCCTTGTGCCTGTACTTGGCTTAAATCTGTCCTGTATAAGTGACTCACATGAACTAGGATTCCAATTTGGCATCAATAATTTGATTCTTTGTTCTTCAATTTCCCGAGATTCATTGTATTCAGAGCAAATTTATGTTCTACAAATAGTATTGGCAAAACCTAACCGGATGATTAGGTTTCAGGTCGAGTTTATGCTTAAGTCGGTTCGGTCAGAACAAATGTGATTTGACTCAACCTTATCAGATCAGGTTCAGGTTGTAAAAGAAAGGGCTCTGAACATGTAAAGAAACTAGAACTTGGAGCTAAGCAAAAGACTAAAATCTGAATAAACCTTCGAATACAGCCAATAACTATCTGTGCAAAGCAAATACAGCCGTTGAGGTGGGGTTCACAGAGCACTGAACCACGACCGTCGATCAAATGAAGCTAAAAAAGAAAACCAAGGGAGACCAGAGCCTCACGTTTTACTTGTCTGGATCTAGAAACACACACCAAACAGGAAGCTGTAGAGCAGGAATTTGATTCATTTGTCTCTACTTGTTGACACGACAAGTAAAAAATCTAAGCTTTTATGACACCATAATTCCATTTTTTTAAAGGCGAGAATAAAAGCATCCATTTCAACCACACCTAACTATCCCAAGTGTGCAATCTATCATCCAAATGGCGAAACGCAATTGGCTAGCTCACGACAACCTCAAATCTGACATCTTGTGATAACCACTCTGTCCAAATATAAATACAGATTGCATGGTTAGGTGTGGTGAAGAGGCTGAAGACAGGAAGAGGAGATAAGACTATAAACCAATTCTAGTGTAAGGCCACTCTTTTATCTTCTGCATTTGTTGCCTTAAGCCTCTAAAAGTTGGAAACAAAGAGCAGAAAATGGCCTCAGCTTCACTCCTCAAGTCGTCACCTGTCCTTGACAAGTCTGAGTGGGTCAAGGGTCAGAGCCTCCGTTCTGCGTCAGCCTCCATTGTCCGGTGCCACACTACCACACCCTCTGGTTTCACCATTCGTGCTGGTTCCTATGCCGATGAGCTTGTCAAGACTGCGGTAATTTTACTTGCTTCTCCATCACCTTCATTTGCTGTTTAAGCTTGAAGTTGGAAACTTTTTTTATGGTCTAGCTACTAAGTTTAAGGAATGAAACTGTGGCGTGTGAAGTAGTGACAATGGTCTAGCTATTTCCTATTCCATGGCAGATTTGGAATACCAACTATAGATGCTAAATAGGAATTCAGTTTTCAGTCATTGCCCAACAACTTGGTGCAACCTTAGACCATGTCTGATATTAATTCAAATGAAGATAATGAAGAAACAGATAGTGAAGTAGTGATAATGGTCTAGCTATTTCCTATTCCATGGAAGATTTGGAATACCAACAATAGATGCTCAGTAGGCATTCGTTTTTCAGCCGTTGCCCACCAAGTTGGTGCAACCTTAGACCATCTGTGATATTGATTCAGATGAAGATAATGAAGAAACAGATTAATTGTAGTCACTTGCTTCTTGTGCACGAATCAGATAATTTTCTCTGAAAAGATGAATTTCTTAGATTGCAGAGATGAGATATATAATATATTTGTTACAAGTTTTCATGTTTATTGTGCAGAAAACTGTTGCATCACCTGGCCGTGGTATCTTGGCCATGGATGAGTCCAATGCTACCTGTGGAAAACGACTTGCCTCAATCGGACTAGAGAATACAGAGAGTAATCGTCAGGCTTACCGTACCCTTCTTGTGTCTGCTCCTGGACTTGGCCAATACATCTCCGGAGCCATTCTCTTTGAGGAGACCCTATACCAATCAACAACTGATGGCAAGAAGATGGTTGATGTTCTTGTTGAACAAAACATCGTCCCTGGTATCAAAGTCGACAAGGTAATACATATGCAGACCCGAGGTCATTCATGTACTAGACAATTAAGTGACTGAGCTGAATAGAAATTCTCACCTTGTGATTTGAACGATGAGAACAACAGGGTTTGGTGCCTCTAGTTGGTTCCAATGACGAGTCCTGGTGTCAAGGTCTTGACGGTCTTGCCTCCCGCTCAGCTGCTTACTACCAACAGGGTGCCCGCTTTGCCAAATGGTATCAAATACATAGCTGACCATGTTCCCAGTTAGATGCTATTGCTACATAGTTTTGACACAATTTACTGTTAACTGACCAGGCGTACAGTTGTAAGCATTCCCAATGGTCCATCTGCTTTGGCTGTGAAGGAAGCTGCCTGGGGTCTTGCTCGCTATGCAGCCATTTCCCAAGTACATATTTCATTTCTAAATTTGTAGGAATGTCTGCAATTCAAATAAATAGCTCTAGGAACAAACAGATCGGATGGAATTCGAAAATGGAAAGATTCTTACAAGTCATACCTTTTCTTTTCATCACTTATCTGGGGGCTTTGCCTGATTGAACAACTTTTGTCCCCTGGATTCTGTAGGACAATGGTCTGGTCCCCATTGTGGAGCCTGAAATCTTGCTTGATGGTGAGCATGGCATTGACAGAACCTTTGAAGTAGCACAGAAGGTTTGGGCTGAGGTGTTCTTCTACTTAGCTGAGAACAATGTCATGTTTGAGGGTATCCTCCTCAAGCCTAGCATGGTCACTCCTGGAGCTGAATGCAAGGAAAGGGCCAGCCCTGGACAGGTTGCTGAGTACACTCTGAAGCTTCTTAAGAGAAGAATCCCACCAGCTGTTCCTGGAATCATGGCAAGTTCCATTTGACCTTACTTGAATTGTACTTATCAAAGTTTAGTGTCTGTTTCTGAATCCCTGTATGGGGGCTCTTTGACCTTGCTTAAAGTATACTTATGACAGTTTATGGTCTGTTTCTGAATCCCTGTGTGGGGCTATGTACTCACTGTGAAACTGTCATTGGAGCAGTTTTTGTCTGGTGGGCAATCTGAAGTTGAAGCAACCCTTAACCTCAATGCCATGAACCAAGCTCCAAATGCGTGGCATGTCTCATTCTCCTATGCCAGAGCTCTCCAGAACACTTGCCTCAAGACATGGGGAGGCAGGCCAGAGAATGTGAAGGCAGCTCAGGAGGCACTACTCATCCGTGCCAAGGCCAACTCACTTGCTCAACTTGGAAAATACACCGGTGAGGGTGAATCAGAAGAGGCCAAGAAAGGAATGTTCGTCAAGGGCTATGTCTACTAAGAAGAAGAAGCTATAGATGCAGAGGATACAAGGAGTTTCCAACGTGAAGACTGGTTTCTCTCATCATGTGTTGATGCTTTATAACCTTTTGATCGGAAACTATTTTTGTTCTTTGGTTACCTGTACTTTAGTCACTTAATAAAACTCTTCCCAACGAGATTGGTTAGTCTGTACTTGAATATGATACATCATACATCATGATCATGATGCTTTAGACTCCTAATATTGAACTTACCTTCTTCGAAATTTTCTGATGATCTCGATCATTGAAATTCTCAGTAACAATTCTTTAAAAATGAACAAAAATCATAGATAGCTAGCTCAATAGTGACATTCATTTCTTGAATTTTCAACGCTAATGACATATAACAGCCAACAATTGCATCAGGCACTGAGGAACAAACTTTGGTCGCTAAAACAGAAGCTCCAAAAACCTTGGAACTGTAGTATGGGGTGGCAAAACGAGCCGTGAGTGTACAAGTTGTGACTTGTTTCAGACTACGTAAGAATAGCAATTCAAGGGTACAACAACCTGGAATGAACATTAAAAATCGCCAATTTTGGTTGCATGGTGGGCTCACAAGAACACCGTTATTATCCACGAATCGCCATTATTGAAGTGGAACCCCACATTTAGTTGGCATATGAAAAAGGAGAAGAATTTATGATTCCCACAAGGATAGACCAAGAACTTTATGGAAATCAATAAATTGCAGGTGCTTACCACTGGGATTAGATTAAGCTGTAATGCGAGTAACTGATAATGTTTCTGTTATTACAAAAAAGGACCAGCTAGTGATAGTGTTTTGAACTGTAATGTGAGAACTGATAATGTTTCTGTTATTTCTTTGACATAAAACTAAAAATGATGCTTTTGATACATGGCAAAACTCTAATATAACCAAATTCACAAGGAATCTTAAGCCTAAACCGTGATCTGGAAATCGGAATGTCTAAAGCAGGTTCAAGTCCTAAATGTGCTCACTTTCAGCCAAAAACATCTGCAACCACAAATCAAGAGGAAGAGGTCAAATGGTTATACAGCAGTTAAAGTTCATTAAAAAGTTCAGTATTAGAAGATTGAAATGGAAATCTACAAAATCCTGGTTGCTTCTTAGTTTCTACTTGGCAAATTTTCAATGATTCAACGAGGCTAAGGAATTAACAAAGAATTTCCCAAGTAGGTTAGGCATAAGATCCCCATGTAGTAAACAGTATAATTTACCAACAAGACGAGCAGTTTGTTTCGCTTCTGACATGTTCTTCCAAAGAGAATGCAGCATCCCGATGATAATATTCCCAAAGGGCTCAAATATAATATGAAGTTGTACTTAGAAGCTAAAAATACATTGGAAAATGATTACTCCGCAAACATTTAACTGAAATCAAAGTCTGTATTCCATCTTGAACTGTATGCACTAGGTAACAACAGAATTTATATACATAGAAAAAGAATAGACTTATTGTAAAACTATGACTTCCATACACTATAGATCAGTTTTAAAATGAAACAAGTAAGGTAGATTAGAACTGTATCGAACAGAATGTGAAAACATAACCCATCATCTATCCCCATCTGCATGAGGCTAACAACCATACCATATGGGCACCAAATTCTTTTTATACCATAATTACAGAGTAAGCTTGTTATGTGACACCAGCATGATGAATAATGCATATTATGACGCTAGACATTTATATATCCAGTACTTAAGGAATTCATAAAACGTTGCAATGAGCTACAGCTCCTCTTTGAAGAACAAAATAGATGAAAATCAAGGTCGAACAAATTTGCAAAATATAGATATGTAGTTTCACTTACCTTGCTTACTTTTCAGGCTCTTTTTTGAAGGATATAACTGGAACCACATTAGCTGATTCATGATTAGTACCACTTGTTATGTCCATACCCTGTTCGTTAATATAAATCTTTCAGCATTATCATTTATCAGAGTGGATTGTATCAGATCATGCATACAAGTGAAATATTTTGATGAACAGGAGAAATGTTCTTATGTAACCATAAAATATCTGTTCTTTTAACTCTCAGATGTTGCACATATACTCTCACAACTACTGTTTGGGTACTATATCAAGAAATATGTTAAATCCTGATACTTGAAATGTTATGATCTGGACATTGAGACCTATGCTGGAAAAGAAGATACCTGGGTAGTTGAATTTTGCCCATGTATCCGGTGAGGTCGAGTATTAAGATCAATCAATATACTGTCCATCTTGCTATCACCATCATTATAATTCACCCTATGATTTTGCTGGTTTTCCCTCATTGAAATTTTAGGTGGTTGATTTTGGACCGTCCTCATTTCATTTTGATCAAGATTTTGTTGTCCTAGTTCCTCAAGGCGTCCAGGTTTATCCCCTGGAAACTAGTTAGAATAATGGGCAAAGCACGTCGATTTCAGGAACCTTCTCATTGAAACGATATAAAATCCAATCATTACAATGCAGAGACACAAACCTCAACTCTCTGCCTGAATAGGAGGTACCTCACATGGGTTCTTTTACCACCAACATGCACAATCATATCACATTGAAGGCAGAGGGAACTACCATCTACCCCACAGTAAAAGAAAGCTACATGCATTTTCAAGCAAAGCAAAAGCCCTCAATCTTTTGGTACAGAACTTAAACAATGAATATCACCAGTAAAAGCAAACCAGAGAGAAGAAGAAGAAGAAGAAGAAGAAGAAAGAGGCAGAAGTCATGATACCAGGTGCATTTTCACATATGTCACATCGAGGAACATCACTTGGATCGGCAAGCCCAACCCGTACATGTCGACTGGCAAGTTTGTTACACATATGAACCTAAACAAAAATGTAAGTACCTCTTCAAAATGCCACTATGACAATCATAATAGTAGGCAATTGCTGAAGGAAAACAAGAAGCTTACACAAGCACGACAATCATAAAGTAATCACCTGATGTCTACTTCATAGTTGCCAAACCATATTCATATGAGTCGTTGTCACAACTTTCGCACTCACTGATTTGAATTTTAGACCATTCTACTTACATTATTTATCCTAAATATATCAAGAGAAGACCCAGAAATGAGTTCCGGTACTTAGAATAAAGACCATAAGTTACTCAACTTGATCATACCTATATCCAAATTCAACTTGATAGCTCCAAGCAACAGATTTACTAAAAAATTCTAACAAAAAAGAATCATGTTAGCTCTAATCCAATCACCATAGTTTACCGAAAACCTAGTCTTTTGCATATACACAGACACGGACTTGCACAAAGTAACGAGGAAGAAAGGAATGAAGTAGTCTTAACAAGCTTCAAATAAAATCCATTCATTGCTTCAACGTGGATAAAACTTATATTAGTTCGGTCGTGCCATCTAAATGACAACTCTTACATGAAGAACTAAGTAATTTAAACTCACCATAGAGATTAGGATAAAAAATAAAAAGAAACAGAGAAACTCCATATGAAATCAATCCAAAAAGCTTTGTTTCAAATACAAATACTCCGGCTTTGAGCAGAGCATAAACCTTGTTTTATCCCTTAAATCTTTCAAACTAAGTTTCAAACTCAAAGTCATCAGAAAAAGACGCATCAAGTTGAAGGAGCAGAACCTTCTCATCACATGAACGACAAAGAGCAGCCTCGTCGGCGGCACAGAAAAGGATAGCGGCGGCGCTCTCGCACGCGTCGCAAAGCGTACGCATTTCACTTCCTCTCTTAACCTCTAGCTACTCTACTCTTCAACCCTATTCAATACACGGTTTCCATTACTTACTCGTGCCACCGTTTCATCCCCATTAGCTAAACTCGATCACTTTCAAGTCAAAAAAGCTCCAGAATTTCGTAGAGAACCCAAATGGGTATCGAGAAAACAAAAAGATAAAGAAAAATAATTAAACAAGAAGAAGAAAGATCGAAGCTTTGGAAATTTCATACATGGAAGAAAAAGAAGCTAGAGAGAGAGGGAGAGTAAAAGGAGACACAGTTGGACCTGTTCTGTGCGTATTAAGAAATTAGAGAAAGAAGAAAAGAAAAAAGAAAAAGGAACAGTTCTGGTTCACATTGTGTAAACGCGAGTGTACACTAAATTTTCTTACTCGCCCGGAATTACAGACACGTGGAAAACATTAAATAATAGGAAACATTAAATAAGAATTTAAAATTAAAGGAGTTTATAGACGTGTGTGTAAGTTGCTTTGTAGGGGGCGAGTACACAAGTTGAGAGTGTAGAGTGGGCGAGTGGACCTGTTGTGGCTCAGGTGTGGATCTTTGTGATCTGTTCAAGTGTTACTGGTGGTGGACCGAAAACAACAAATTACCCACGCGCCTTGAAGTGCTGTGCCGGGCACGGAATGTGGTGAAGCCACTACTTTGAGGTGGGCCAAAAAAAAAAAAATGTTAGGATAAAAAGTAAAATGAGATTCTGGATTAAGTATTGTGGATTTTTAATCGGGATAATAAAATATGAAAAATATTTTTTAACTAAGTTATATATATTAAAAATTGGACAAGTTAAAATAATAAAATAAAAATTTTAAAGTTTAAAAAATTGAACAGATCGTTATTAAAAATTAAATAAAATTAAAAATTTTAAAATATGATTAAAAAAGAATGTCTTTATTTATAAAAAATTGTAGTTTAAATGAAAAGGATATTGGTAAATGAATATCAATTAATTTTTTTTATTTATGAAAACTTATAAATTTACAAAAATTAGTCGATCAATTAATAAAATAATCAGATTTTAACAACAAAAGTTATTAAATTAAATCAAACTGAAAAGTTGAGAATAAGGTCAAAAAAATTGGGCAGTTCAAGTTTTTACAGTTAAATCGGTCAAATCAAATGAATTTTTTAATTATTGATGTATACGTAGAAATTTTAAGGAAATTAATTGAAGCACAATTAAAAGGGCTTTTTTATCGAATTAAAATAATAATATAAGATAATTTTATTAGCGGTTAGCTGACAGTAGATTAATATAGCTGATTTGATCTGCGAATAACATAAGTTGTTTATTTAAGGATGTTTGATAAAATTTACTCTTTAGTATTAGCTGCTATATGTAAAATAACTTATAAGAGCATGACTTGAAAAAAGATTTATAAGAATATAAGTATTATATCTTAGTATTTCTTTAAATATTCTCGTAATAATTTAGATAAAACAAAAGAAGTCAACATCATCATTTTAAAGTTAGAGAAAGAAGTATATAATGGGGTAATAACTCTTTATATATTCTAACTCAAATTTGATATTAATTCAATTTCAAAATTTTAAATATTATATTTAGATAATAAAATTATTATTTCTATCTCTATATTTTTTTTGAGTAATTTGGATATAATAGTCTTTTAGT
>JANKYE010000224.1:36175438-36193094 GCA_032467995.1 Erythroxylum dillonii
GGGGGGGGATTAATCTAAGACCACAAGCTTAAAAGATGCTTTATGTAAATGAAAGCTCCTCACACTCCATTCTCAACCATCAATCTAATATCTTCCTCTTGTTTTGGTACAGGTCTCTGTTTTTGTTCATGCACTTAGACCATGCACATCCATAGACCTCGAAGAAGTTTCTTTTATCATATTAAAGTAAATGCAATTGTTTATTTTTAAGAAAGTTATGAATATATTTGCTCATTAAGGTTGATGATACGTGGGATTGGTGCCAAAGGCCTCCAACTCTTTCTTGGGCTTCAGTGTTTTAAAATTCGAACTGGATATCGAATCAGAGGTCTTATTGGTTACCAGTTCGACCGATTCAACCACCGGTCGAACCGATGTTACGTCATAATTATGCAATAATTATATTTAATTATATATAATATTAAATTATTAAAAATACAAAATATATCAAATAATATTTAAAAAATAAAAAAATTATTGAACCAGTGATCGAACCGGTCGAACAGGTTCGATTCGATCGATTAATTGACCGGTTCTCACTGATTCAATTGATAACTAATTTTTAAGAGTGAACCGAACCGGATAGCCGACTGATCACTGGTCGAATCAGTCAAACCGGTCGATCCGGTCTGATTTTTAAAACTACGTTGGGCCCTTAAATCCAAGATAAGAATTAGTCCGATACAAATTTAGTTTGATATTGAATTGGGTCGGACTTAGTCCTCCTATGTTTGAGTGTAATCTAAAGCTTAATTGAACTCAAGGCTATCAACTTGAATCCAATACTACCCAAGCTTGAATAGGGTAAACTCGATTAATTATATTTTTTAATTTAAAATTTGAAGATAATATCATTTTACTTAAGACAATATCTTTTGTACTTGATATTTTTGAGCTTTGAGTTAGGTACTTAGGCAGCCAAACCTTAATATATATATATATATATATATAGATTTGTATCTAACCCCAAATCTAATCATCTTAAGCTGAGCTTAGAAGCTTTGGTCCAACCAAAATGTTATTTCTAACTCAAATTATTTAGTTTAAATTCATCTAAATAACTTAGTCGCTACGCTAAAAATTTGATTAATCTTTAAACTAACACAACATTATTTTAAGAATTACTAAATTAACTTGGGGTCGAGCTAAGTCAATTTATTAGCCACAATTTAAGTAGAACCTATTAATTCCTTTTCATATATAAGAAATTATAAAAGTAACAATTACAAGAATGGAACTTTTTTAATCTCTCATTTCATCCCAGAATAATGTTCTATGATTTAAAAAAAAAGTTAAGACATGACACGAACGGGTTCAAATTGAGTGATTTGATTGTATTTGGGACATGAAAAGGTTTGTTACCATAATTTAAAGATGCTTTATATTTCTCTAAATTAAAATTATTAATTTATGTTTTTAGTAGAGATTTTTTAATAGCAATAAAATTTATATCTATTACTTTTTATATAAACTATTAAATACACCTAATAATTCATAAATTACAAGCTATAAGTAAAAAAATAAAAATATAATATAAATTGTAAGCTATGTTAAGAAAAATTGAAATTCTTAACCTATAGGATGTAGAATGTCATTAGGAAATAATAGATTGATTTAATAAAACAATGTGATTTAAAATAATTTATATATTAAAATAACAATATTTCAAATAATTATATCAAAACATGTTGTGTTAGGAATCAATTTGACCCACTCAAATTAGACTTTATATCAATATTTTAAAAACCGAGTTGATAGTTAAACCAATTAAACAAGATATTAAATTGTCATAAAATCGACTAAAGATTGAATAAAATCAAAGAATTTTAGGTACGATTGAAAAAGTTGTTCTTACCCAATGAAAATTTTGAAGTTTAATTAAAAATAGAGGTTGTTAAATGAAAATTAATTTATTTATTTTAATTCATAAGAATTTATTAATTTAAAAAAATTAACCGATTAATTAATAAATTGATTGATTTATAACAATAAGAGTTATTAAAGTAAATCAAACCGAATATTTAAAAACAAATTGAAATATTAGACAGTTCAAGATTTTTATAATTGAACTGATCGAAACGATTAAATTTTATAATCTATATTGTACCACTTGAAAAAGAGTAATGTATAAAACAAAACTTATATTTACAAGTTGATATATAATCTTATGCATCGTTTTGAACTCTTATATGTGTAACATGTAGGATAGACCTTATTATGTATGCTGAATTGCTCATAAAAAGGTAAAAATGAAGAAAATACAGAATACTTGATTTTAGTTATATTCAGAGTTCCCAAGCAATTTTTTATGTCGAAACGAGCTCCGATCTTTTTCAGGACATTTGTGGAAGTTGATCACTGACACTCAGTTAACGTCTTTCTTCAGTTTTTTTAAGACGTAAACACTCTTAACGGGTCAGAGAATCCATATGCTTACGAATTATGTAAGTAATTGAAGGAGACTTTAACCTTTATAGCTTTTATATCCAGTTTCTTCATCACAAGCCCGATATAGGTCCGGTCCACACTAAATCTATTTTTCTTCCATATTTTAACCCATTAATTTAGATCATTTATTAGGTTACCTTATTACCTTTGTTACGATCGAGCGTAACTTAACCGATAAGTTATTTAAAACTAAAAAATATAATTAATAGTTGTTCAATTAATAGAGAAAGACAAAAATGACCTCCAATATGGACATTCACGATTTTCGAGTATGAAAATACTTTTTAATTTTTATTAAATATAATAAACATTTTTAGTTTTATTTCTTGTTAAATTTAATTGCTAGTCCTGGGCTATTTAAGGCCTAAATTCGATCGAACATACATATTAATTTCAAATTAAATCTATTTTTTAATATTAAACCCTGAAATTTAATTTTGCAAGTCTAGAAGAAATTTACAAAGAGTCCAGGTCACAGACACAGACACTGAAAATCCACGTCACAGACATAGACACCAAAATTCCACATCACATACATGAAGATCGAGAACCCACGCAGATATAAACATTATGTCGTTGATACCCCCTTACCTAACACACACAATACATATGGCAATGAACCAAGCTAGAAAGATAAAACTTAGCTTAGAATTTATAAATGGCATTTAGGCCAAGCCTATTCCGTCATTTTCTACAAAAATAATGTCATTTTGCTTATAATTATTAGAGAGCTTGGACTGTCTAAGCTTGGCTTGAAAGAGGCCTAATAATTATAAATAAAATGACATTATTTTGTAAAAAAATTTGATCTCGGGACGAGCAAAAATGAGCTACAACCCACTACCTTGGGCCTGATCAGGCCTGGCCCAAATCCTACAGGCCAAACCCTAGTAGAAGTTGTTGTCATTCTTAAGATATTTAGACTTAAGCCTTATTTGATCCAACTTTGAGTTGGGTTTGAAATTTTTTCTTTATTTTTGAGTTTTGAGTATGATTTAAATTCAAAATCAACTTGAAACCCAAATGAATTATGCGAAAATTAAATAAATCTTATTTTTGACAATTACATATTGAATCCAGGCAACCAAACTCGAAGCCCAAATGTTTTAAATACAAACGATATCGTTTTACTTAAAATAAAGTAACATCGTTTTTTATATTTTAAAATAATAAAAGAAAATAGTGAAGTTGGGTTTGGTGTCAATCAAGTTTTAAGTCGCCCAAGCTTGATTAATTTCAAGCTCAGACGGTGTGTCTCAAGTTAATTTGGACTTTAACCTGAGTTTGAACATTAATTTTCATGTCTAACCTTGACCTGGACCAATGTCATCTTTAATTTACATTCGGTGATTCGAGTCTCAAATCAAAATCGTTTAGATTATTTAAAATGACATTATTTTAGTCTTAAATATCAAATCATTCTAGTTGGAACTTGGACAAGTCCTCTAAACTCTAAGTTACCATACTTTAATGATATCAAGAAATATGAACAAGCAAAATAGACGTGAAATGGTTTCTACCTATTGTTTATAGGAAAAGTGAAAAACAACCATATGCAAACTACCAAGTTAACTAGTAATTATCAATACATAATTGACCTTAATTACTAATAAATTAATATGTGTCACGTAACTTACCATCATTACTTTATTGAAAAGGGATGTGCAACCACCACATTTCTTGATTATGGATGGTAATTTTAGTTAAGCAAATTGACTAATTAACTAATTAAGGCATTGCCTTTACGGAGTGAAGACTTAGGAGATTACGTGAATAGGTATGGTAGAGCTTACTTGATCTGATCTAACTTGACTCGACCCATTTTGAAGTTAAAATTCTTAATTTAAAACTTAATTTTTTTAAATAATGTTATTTTTATTTTTAAAATAAAAATATATTCAATTAAGTTTGACTAGGTCTAGCTAAGCTTCAAGTGGAATTTGAGTTTGAATAAAAAATTTTATACCAGACATGGGCTTGAGTTGACCAATTGCTGCCCTTAAATTTAACTATACCTAAAATTCAACTTTCACCGATTAACAATATTAAGTGATATAATAATTTTTAAGCCTTTTTTTACAATAAACAAAATTTATTTATTCTTTATATTATATATGTATGTATGTATGTGTGTGTGTGTATAAAGAGAGAGAGAGAAATAGTTATGATGGTCTTCAAAGTTGAAAGAAGATTAAAGTTGAGCTCTTTTAACTTTTATAAATTTTTATCAAAAGGGATTTTACAATTAATACTTTTATTGCATATTGAAAAATATTAATAATTCATAAATTACGTATTTTAATCAGATATGAAGTTAACAAATCATAATCGAGTTTTAGGTTAAACTTAAGCTGAAAGGACAATTTGAAGTTTGACACCATAATTTAAATTTCTCTTTTAAAATATCATTTTTTGATTTAATTGTTTAAAATAATCTATTTTAATATATATTTAAGAAACTTAAGATAAAAATAATATCGATTTGATTGATTATACCAAAATTTTAATTTAAAATGATTATAACTCATATTATAAAATATAAATGAAAGATTTGATAATTTCAAAACTGAATAAGTACACTTTATTCTTACATTAGTCAGACCACATATTGGGTTAGGCTTGGGCAACCCGAGGCCTGATTTTTTTGAAAAAGTTAGGTCCAGGATCCCTTTGATCATAGATTAGGTTAGACAGGAGTCGAGCCAAACTCAGGCCTAAATGTTATCCTTGGACTAGTCCAAAATCTAACTTGAATGATTTCATATTTAAAATTAAAATAATAGTATTTTAAATCATTTAATCGAATTTGATTTAAGACTCAAATCATACAAAAACAACCCATTAAAACTTTCATTAAAACGCAAGATCTAGAAAGGTCCAGTAGTACGCAATTTTATTCCTAATTATTTTAAATAATCTATTATTTGAGCATCGTTGGAAATAGTTTATCAAATAGTTAGGAGTAAAATTGCATTATTTTAATCTTAAATATCAAATTATTCAACTTGGATTTTGGATTAGTCATCTAAACTCAAATTATCATACCTAACTATATTAAAAAAAATATGAACAAGCAAAATAGACATGAAATGGATTCTTCTTGCTGTCACCCTCTCTACTTTAATGGTATCAACCTAATGTTTATAGCAAGAATGAAAAACAAGTAATTGCCAACTACCAAATTAAGTATTTGTTAATTGCTTTAATCAATACATAATTGCACTTACTTATTAGTAGTAAGTCAATACGTGTCACATAAATTACCATCATTACTTAATTGAAAAGGAACGTTCAACTACCAAATTGCTTGATTATGGATGGTAATTTTAGTTAAGCAAATTGATTAACAACTAATTAAACTACCAAATTGTTTGATTACGGATGGTAATTTTACTTAAGCAAATTGATTAACAACTAATTAAGGCATTGTCTTTATGGAATGAAGACTCGAGATATTATGTGACTAGGTATGGTAAAGCTTGCTTGATCCGACCTAATTCGACCCATTTTTAAGTTAACAAGCTCGAAGTAAAGCTTAAAATTTTTAAAAACTAATATTGTTTTTTATTTTTAAAAATTAAAATTAGCTTAGACCCGATTGAACTTCAAGTCAAATCTGAGCTCAAACACAGAATTTTAAGTTATACTCATACTTAGATCTACCTATTGTAACCTTTATATTCAGCTAAAATTTAACTTTAACCACAAGCACAAATATCAACATTCAGTGAGAGTTCTACTGAACTCGAAATTTGGAGAAGTTTAGTAATACGCAATCTTACCTTTATCAGGTAGAGAGATTGTTTACGATAGACTTACACGAATAATATATATATATGTGTGTGTACATATGTATATATATGGTAAACAATCTCTTTATCTAATAGAGGCAAGACTATGTGTGTACATATATATATATATATATATATATACATATATAAATATAACAATATTTAAGAAAATCATACCTAACTCGTAATCACCAAATCCTTAATACATCATATCTTGAAATGATATTTATAACATTAATAATTTATAAACACTTATTCAGTAAACTGTAAAATATATATATTTTAGCGTTTAAATTATACGTTTTAATAAATTATTTAAAGGGTCGATGAAATTATAATTAAAACGATCGATTTTAAAATTTTATGACAATCCCATTTTAATGATTCATACATATCTAATTTATAAATTTATAATATACATAAATTAATAAAAAACTCAAAATTAAAATTTTACAATAATCTCAATTGAATAATTCATACATATGTAAATTCTAAATTTATTATGCATATATAAATGATATTTTTAAATTCGTAATTAACTATTTATTTATTTTTCTAATTTGACTACGTACGTTTTATCTTTCCTATTTTGTCAATATTGAAAATGCTAATGAAATAAATCAAATAATTATAATATTATACATTATTTGCTACCTTCAACACAATTTTTTGTTCTTATTCTACCTTTTCGGTTAACTTTATTGTTGTGAACAATAACAACTAAGCCGTGATATTGAAAGGAATAGTAATACGTGGCCAAATCCGTGTGAACCGACAACACGAGTAGAGTTTGATGTCTTGCAGACAGTCTTTAAAAAACCTGGACCGATTATTAAACCGGAAACTTTACTGATTACCGGTTTGATCGGTTAACCGATCGAACCGATATGATGTCATAATTATACAATAATTATATTTAATTATATATAATATTAATAATATTAAAAATAAAAAATATACCAAAAAATAAAAATATAAAAACTTTATTGAACCAGTGATCGGACCGGTTGAACCCGTCAGGTTCAATTGAAAATCAATTTTTAGAGGTGAATCGAATCGGATAGCTGACTGGTCACCGATCGAATCGGTCGGATCAGCCGGTTCGATTCGGTTTTCAAAACAAAGCTTGTAGATGAATAAGAAACTGGTTTTCCCAAATGGCGGTCAGATTTTCTCTTTTGGTTATGATATTTTTATCATGTTTTATTAAATTTTATCGATATATTTATATAAATCTTACATAAATATTTAAATGAGATTTTCTGTTTTGGTTACGATTTTACGTGTAAATAATGGAGATCGTTTGGTTTAAATGAAATTATGCATAAAAATTAATATATTTCAGTTAATTATTAAAGATAAATAACTAATAAACTGATTAAAACCACATGTCTTGTTTCGGTTATGATATTCCTATAATGTTTCATTAAATTTCATTTATATATTTACGTAAACCTCACATAAATATTTGGGTGAGATTTAACATAACAAAATAATTGAAACAGAGGATTTGACTGCAAACATCGATGTTGTTTGGTTCAAAAATAATTATACATAAAAATTAATATATTTTAGTTAATTATTGTAAATAAATAACCAACAAAGTGATTAAAATAAATAAATAAATTTGGATCATGTGCATGTCTTATTTGAAATTTAATTAAATTATAATATAAAGATAACTAAGAATGAATTTTAGTAATTTTTATTTTAATCTTCGTGTTATATAAATTATTATTTATATCAATTTTGTATTATTTAATTATCACACGCTCTATTTTTTATAATATGTTTAATTTTATCAAAATTAATTTTAAATTAAATTTATTTAATTTTCTAGTAAATGGTCTGATCTAATTCCTAATGCTTACTTAATCCCATCCGTTCATATCCAGCATTAAACAAAAAAAAAGGCTATGGTTCACCGTTGATTCGAACAGTCGTAGCCGAATCCACGTGGCAAGAATCGATCTAGCAATTTCCACGTTGCAGGTGTAGGAAATGTCGAAAGCGACGTAGTTGTAGTGCTCTCTTGTTTATGCTCTGTGTGTGTATTTTCCAAGCTTTTTCACCGAGATCATGGCGGTGAGAAGTCAAGGCTCAGGCTCTCAAACTTTCTCTGGTGCATAGTTCTTTATTCTCTTCCTTTTTCAGTTCACATTATGTTCTTTGTTCTGTACTGTTCCTCTTCTTCTCCACCTTTAAAGCAATATTATTCTTGCTCTCCTTGTACTGTGAGTGATATCGGCCTTCAAAGCAAACATTTCATTTCAAGCCATTCCTGCGACTTCGCTAACCTTATTCGTATTAGTCCAAAACCCAATGATGGAAAGAGAGGAACACTGTAAAAGAGAAAGCTGCCTTGCACTATCTCTTTTTTGACTGATTCAATATCTGTGGAGCGAAACAGATTGCTGGTCCAGGTCTGAGCGTGGTGACCCTTTTTCTATGTGTAATTTTAGCAGATGAAGAGAATGTGATAACCCCTTTTTTGTTCTCTTCAAGTGCATGAAAGTTGGAGGGTGTGAGTTACTCAAATGGGTTGTTAATGGTATTAAAGACGGTTGGCTGTTTTCTGTGAATTGACCCTTTTCGGTTCATGGGTTGCAGAGCTCGAGATTCGGAGGATTTGAGGTCTATCGCTTTCTCATCAGAGCAGAGGGACACAGCAAGACGCTGCTTTTTGGTATACGAGTACTTGTTGATTTATGTAAGTACGTATGCTCGTATGTATATATTTGTGTATGTTTGTGTGAGAGGAGATGAAGAGAAAGGTGGTTAGAATGGGGACCATGTCCAATCAAAGTTGCAAACTTTCATTTTCTATTGAAACTTTTTGATGGAATTCTGTTACCTTGGTTTTCAAGCATAGCTGGTAACAACTTTTTTTTTTTTTTTTTTACGGGATTGTAATGGGTCATTGGTTTTCAAGTCAATTTAGGATTTATATCTGTTTCTTTTGAATTATTTTGACTTGGTACTAAAGATTAATCAAGAGCTTCCCGATCTTAGTTACCTCATTTCTCTGTTTTTGTATGGTTTTTGATGTTGCCCTCAATTGGCTTTTTGAGCAGTTTTGAGCAATTAGTTTTTCTTGTTCTGTGCTTTTAAGCTTGCTTTATGAATTATCTTAGGTTTTTATGGTTGATTGAAACTGATGATTTACTACTTCTCCTTGATAAAATCCATAATTATTGTTTTTGTGGTTACTTATCTTTTTGGTTAATTAGATGATACTCATAATAAAGCATCTTGTTACTAATAGATTCTTCTTAGTAAAGGGACGGACCTACTTCCTTTTAAGCAAATGCAACAACCTTGCTTTTAACATTCTTGCATTTTAGCAAAGCAGAAGCAACTGAGTATTCTTTCATTGACTTCGATTATTCGGTTTTTGATTCATGTTGTTGGTAGGAGAAGAAGCAATCTGGTGAAGGAATGGGGTCAATTGGAGAGGAACAGCTAAAAAACCTTGAAAAACTGCAGATGGCACATGCTCGTGAGGAGAAGATTCTTGTTTTAGTCAGGTTAAGGCCTTTGAATGAGAAAGAGATTACAGACAATGAAGTTGCAGATTGGGAGTGCATCAATGAGACCACCATCTTGTATCGGAATACCCTCCGTGAAGGGTCCACATTTCCATCTGCCTATACTTTTGGTAAGTAAATTATCCTTGGATCAATTTTATTGTTGGCACTGTAAAATGGGGGAATGTTTGTGTCTACGATATAATTACATAAATATGACTATTGGGTCAGGTCTAAAATAAGAAATTGACTTCAGTCTATTGAACTTCCTTGAGTTGTAAGTTATGGGATCTCAAACTTCAAGGTGCTTTTAGACTGAACTCTTCACGTTTAGATACCTACTGTGATTTTCTTTTTGTCCAGACCGTGTGTTTCGCGGTGATTGTGCTACAAGGCACGTGTACGATGAAGGAGCCAAGGAAGTTGCTCTATCAGTTGTCAATGGTATTAACTGTAAGTATGATCCTAACCTCTCTGAGTTTCTATTACTTAAACTTCTAACTTGTTTTTGGTTCCAGCAAGTATTTTTGCATATGGACAAACAAGCAGTGGAAAGACATACACGATGATGGGAATAACCGAGTATGCAGTGGCAGATATATTTGATTACATAAATAAGGCAATAATAGTTTCTAATCTAGTTTTTGTTTTTGTTCTTTCTTTCTTACTTCAAAAATGAAGTTTTTGATGTTGGAATTCTTAGAAAAACGTTTTTTTCTCAGCATGCAGAAAGAGCATTCGTTTTGAAGTTCTCAGCTATTGAAATATATAATGAAGTGATCAGGGATCTTCTTAGCACAGATACTCCACTCAGACTGCTGGACGATGCAGAGGTAACTTTTACCCTTTTGGTTCTGGAAAATGAGTTGAAGTGACACTCTATTGAGTAAAATTTGTTTCAGAAAGGGACTATAGTGGAGAAAGTCACAGTGGAAGCACTCAAGGATTGGAGCCATCTCCAAGAACTCCTCTCTGTCTGTGAAGGTAAAGCATTAAGATTCTGCTATTTGTGGAAAATTTCGTGTTTCTATTTAATGTGTTATAATGTTTCAGCTCAAAGACATATCGGGGAGACCTCTCTGAATGAGAAAAGCTCCAGGTCCCATCAAATTCTGAGATTGGTGAGATCCTCCCCTTCCTCCCCTTTTCTTCTTTTGTTGGGACCTTTATATTAATTCAATGTGACCTTACCCTTTGAAACAAAAAATTCTTGCAGACGGTTGAAAGCTGTGCCCGTGAATTTTTAGGCAAAGAAAATTCAACCACTCTTTCTGCAACTGTGGTATGTGTCAACTTTTTCTTTTCTTACCATGCTATGAGTTGTAAAGTAGGTGAAAAACATTGCATTTATCAATTATAGATGAGAGTAACAACATCATTATGTGCAGAATTTTGTTGATTTGGCCGGAAGTGAACGCGCATCTCAAGCAAACTCATCTGGTGCCAGATTAAAAGAAGGATGCCACATAAATCGCAGCTTACTGACTCTGGGAACTGTTATTCGTAAGTTAAGGTTGGTAATATAACTTGTTGAACTTCACTTAGTTCTTGCACCAATGTAAGTGTTATAATAAGCTATGAAACAATTGGTTAACTAGTTTAGTTGCATTTATATATTCTGTTAAATGCCTCCTGGTCGCGCTCAAACTAGTAACTCTGTTTGATGACATTTTAAGATTTTGTGATAATTTTCTTAAGGACTCCAACCATCAAAATCTTGTCTTAGATATCTTGAAATCCCAAAATTGTAATTTGATTGGTGCTACTACTTAGCTTGCTGCTTTGTCAAAATATCCATCTTTGCAGTTCGAATGATAAACTGTATTATGCATAAACAAAATTTTTTGTAGTGTCAAAGCATCATCAAACTACAAGCAAAATTCCAATAAGAATACAATCTAGATGTATCCAAATGGGTGGCTTTTTCTGCTACACTAAGAACAATGTTGAAGACAAATTGTCTTTTTGTTCACCCAATTTCCTCTAGCTTGGTGGATCATTCGAATACTTTTTATTTTGATAGTTGTATTATTTTTCATTTGGTTCTGTGATGCGTTTAGTAAGGGGAGACATGGACACATCAATTACAGAGATTCAAAGCTGACAAGGCTATTGCAACCGGCTTTGGGTGGCAATGCTAGAACTGCCATCATATGCACATTGAGCCCTGCGCGTAGCCATGTAGAGCAAACAAGAAACACTTTGTTGTTTGCTTGCTGTGCAAAAGAAGTGACAACAAAAGCACAAGTCAATGTAGTCATGTCTGACAAGGCACTGGTTAAGCAGTTGCAGAAAGAATTAGCTAGATTGGAAAGTGAGTTGAGAAGTCCCGCTCCTGCATCTTCAACTTGTGATTATGCAGCATTACTTAGGAAGAAAGATCTTCAAATACAGAAGGTAATGTCTTACTTTCTACACTCCAGATGCAACTGTTTTACCCACTTTGCTATGAACATCTATGTCGATACAAAATGAACCTACACATTGGTTTTATGTTTTGTCTCTTTAACTTTTCTTTCCCATTGAACTTGTTCCTTGATCATGTAGATGGAGAAAGAGATAAAGGAGTTGACCAAGCAACGGGATCTTGCTGAATCCCGGGTTGAGGATTTGTTGAGAATTGTTGGACATGAACAAAGTCCGAGAAAGAGGGTATGTAAATTCACTGAACTAAATGCTGAGTGGTGTATCTTTTTTAAATTCCTCTGAAAAACTAACTATTGATTTGTGTTCTTCAATAACAGCTTGAGATGTCTTGTCAAAGTTCCTGGCAAGCAGGGGATACATGGGAAGATGAACGCTCATTATCAGAATCATCATGTATGGTTGATCCCCATTATCCTATTGGTGACATCCCAAGGTTAAACACAACGCATTATGATGGAGATAGTGGGAGCAACATTGAGGAACCATACCAACTTGCGAACAACTCGGAACACCATTCCATTTCCGATGGTTCTTCGTCAGTGCTATTGATTGGGAAGAATGTTGTTGGAGCCAGTTCATGTCAGAGTCTAGAAGATGCTGCCACCGGAACTGCAGAAGATGTTGATGAGTCCTGCAAGGAAGTTCAATGTATGGAAACAGAAGAGTTGAGCGGGAACTTGTATGAACACCATTCTACACATGATTATGATGGATCATTAGCTTTGACTTTGCTGGGAGATGGAAATTTAGCAAGGCAGGGAGTACCTATTCCTGCCAATGGAGATGGGGAAGGACGTCACCTGCAAAATGGTTTTACGTATGACATATTGGAAGAGAGGCTAAGCCGTGTTCAGAGGACAATTAATGATATTGTTAGTGATCCTGATGATCAATTTCAACAAAGTTCGACAGCTGACTCGTCAAGTTCCATAAGAATTAATTCACGAAGGATCTGGAGTCGCAGAGAGAATTCCGTGAGTGGCTCTCCTCTATGGCTTGAGAAGCTAGATCAAAATGAGAGCACCCCACCTAATGTGTTAGAGAAACAGTTTACTGGAAGACCAGAAGGTCTCCATAGAAAGTTTCCTGCACTAAATTATGATGCTGATGCTGGTAAATTATCAAGAAATGGTTCGAGATCATCTTTTGAATCAGCATCTACAGATGACATGAGATCACAGAGCATCCAAGCATCTGTAAATGAAGATATACCAAGTATTAATACTTTTGTGGCAGGATTGAAGGAGATGGCACAGAAGGAGTATGGAAAACAACTTGTTGATGCTCAGGTTAGAATCCTTCCCTTTGATGTCAGTTTCCAGAAGTTGGGTTAGTTTTGATCTGTTAGCTACTTTCACATTTGATATGATTCATTTTCTGCATCAAAGGTTCAGAGTACACAAGCACTAACTGATAGATCAGATAAGAGTGTGCAAGATATAGGATTGGATCCCATGGATGAAGCAACAGAAACCTCTCATGATCGGCCCCTGGAATTCGAACAGCAGCAGAGAGCAATACTTGAACTTTGGCAAACTTGCAATGTTTCACTGATCCACCGAACTTATTTTTACCTGCTCTTTAAAGGTGACCTTTCAGATTCCATCTACATGGAAGTGGAGCTCAGGCGATTGTCTTTCCTGAAGGAAACATTTTCTCAGGGAAGTCAGGCTGTAAGAGGCCATCGAACACTCACTTTAGCTTCAAGGTTCAATGTCTCACTCTCTCTCTCATCTCGATGGAAGTACCTATAATGTTGTTATAGAGTTCTTTGTTCACCTGTAACATGTAGAACTGATATAACAGTTCCTGGTAAGGATTAAAACTGAGTTATCTCTATAAATTTTCCTTTTCCTGGTAGTTCCCAACTATCATTGTTAGTAATTCACCATTAATAAGCATGAATTTCTGTTGCCTGGGAAACAGCATCAAGTCCCTTCACAGAGAGAGAGCTATGTTGAGCAAGCTGATGAGGAAAAGGCTATCGGAAGAGGAGAGGAAGAGGTTATACCAAAAATGGGGAGTTGGGGTCAACTCAAAGCGTAGAAGGCAACAGTTAACCAGTCGATTATGGAGTAACCACAAGGATATTGATCACATCAGAGAGAGTGCTAGTGTAGTTGCCAAGTTGCTGAGATTTGTAGAACAGGGACAAGCTATCAAGGAGATGTTTGGTCTTACCTTCACTCCCTCAAACTCCAAGACTAGGTCCCTGGCTTGGTCACTCAGCCAGTCCTCTCTTATATAGGCCAGAAGCATATGTTGTATGTATTTCACACAAGTATATGCAACCTAGAGAAAGGTGGTACCACGCCTGAAAAAACGTTTGGACTTGAACCTGAACCCGAACTCGGGTTTAAATATTTGAACCCGAATTCGATTCGATCGAACTAAATTCAAACTTTTTAAATTTTAAGTACATAAAATAGGCCGTAGAGAAATTGTATACGGGCTTTGGAATTCTTGTACAAATAATTGGAAGTATTATACAGTAGAAAGATTATAAATATTAATTAAATTTATTTTATAATTTATAATTTAATTCGTGTGTGATTTATTTAAAATATGAATGATTTATTTGAAATATAAAAAGGTTATTATATGCACTCAATGATTTAATTAATAATCATTTAATAATAAAGATTATGCCCCTTAGGGGTGGTCGAGTTGATAAAGTGGAGGGACATGCGGCTAAACAATTATGTGTTTAATTCCCTTTTATTTACGGTTTTTCGATTTAGCCTGTCGTATAGGGTATACTTAGTGCAAAATATTCGGTTGACGTGATTTGCAGAATATTGTATTAATCATCCGAAGGTTTATCCAGTGCGCATCTAAAGGGTAGCAACTGTAGATGCTTTTGTTTTTTTATAAAGATTATGGATTTTATAATATAAAAAATTGATAATTCAAATAATAAAAATGATTAATAAAATGAATATGTAAATAAGATTTAAAGGGATTATTAATGTCTTTGTAATGGATTATATTTTATTTTATTGAATATTGAATTGAGTTTTTTAAAAATAATATTATTTAATTTTAAAAAAGAAATTATTTTGATTTGTAAATTTGAGAAATTTAAGACTAAAATGATGTTATATTAAATTTTCAATTAAAACGAAGTCGTTTTGTGCAGAACCCCATTCATAGACTCACTCCTCCTATTGTAGTTTCGTCGGAGAAAGAAGACGGAGAGAGAGAGAGAGAGAGATGAGCGTCACATCGACAGTTGGTGGTTACTTAGCTCGGAGAGCGGCGCAGAAGGAGAGGGTTAGGATCCTATACAGGCGTGCTCTTAAAGACACTCTTAACTGGGCCGTCCATCGTCATCTCTTCTACGAAGATGTACTAATAACTCTCTGTTTCTGATTTCACTTCATTTTCTTTCTCTAACCCTAATTTCATTGTTTTTATGTTTGATTCTCCTCTTCCTGTTTATCCAGGCTTGTAATCTCCGCGAAAAATTTGAAGCCAATAAAAATGTGGTATGGATGCATATGATATGAATTTTTTGTACCTTGTTTTGCGCTGATTCGTGTGTGTGAGGTTATGTTTCAGGAAGATTTGGACACAATCGACAGGATGATAGCTGATGGTGAGGCTCAGTACGACAAATGGCGTCATCCCGATCCCTATATTGGTAAATTTCTCACAAAACACACTAAATTTGTTTACTTGCCTTGGGAAATCCATGATGGATGATTTAGTTAGCAATCAATTCCAAAGCTTAGTGATCTCACGGTTTTTGATGCAGTTCCTTGGGCTCCTGGAGGCTCCAAGTTTACCAGGAACCCAACTCCACCTTCTGGGGTAAATTCAATCCAAACCCATTCATTGTTTCTTATTGTTATTTGGGATGTCAAATGCATTACATGATTTGCATAAAAACCATGGACTGTTTTACTTGTAGTCATGGTTATATTGGAATGTGGTTCAAAAGAATATAGTATCAGCATGCGCTAGAACAAATTTCAATTCATAATTTATGTTTTCTTATTTAATTAGACTTAGTAAGGTTTTCCTAACCTTTTGAATAAGGTATTACTTGATTGTCATATTATCAATAGGAAATCTTGTAGCACTTAATTTTTCCTATTTTTTGTAAGGTTTCTAGTAAGACTATCATAAATAAGGTCTTTGTTGGAGAAACACAGCGGCATTTATATTTCGGTTTATTATTAAGGAGGTTTTGTCATAATCCCTAATTGTTCCAACAACAATCTACCCTAATTCTAGCCTACTTTGATGAATTTGCTGCTCTAACTCCTTTTCCCTACATTATAACATTTGCCTTACTTGGTAGACATACGAATGCGTACTGTGGAGCATGAACATGGCAATTAACTAAAGATGGAGAAAAAAATTATCTTGATGACTAAATGAATCTGAAACCTAATGTTGCTGGTTCTAGTTGGTTATTTGTTCTTGTTGATGTGATCTTCTTTTTCTTCTTCCTCACAACTTCATTGATGTGCATGCAGATTGACATAGTCTATGATTATGGTCGAGAAGATAATGCGTAATGCCTGAGTTTGTGCGGCAAATAAAGGTTAGTCTTATGATCCATTTTTTCGCTTGTGCTATTGGCATTCACCTGCTTACAAATGTAGATTATAGCTTGTTCCTTGAGTGCTTTATCTCTTGGTCAAATATTTATTGCAAGTTATCAAATTGTTACTTGAACATAGTGGCGTAAGCCTAAGAGAAATGATTGGTTTTCACTGGGAATTTGATTGTGGCATTTATAGAATTTGTATGTTTCATTCCCAGGACATTTTGATAGATGCCAATCTTTCTTCCTCCTCAACTTAGGAAATCTGTTCCGCTATATGTCACCATATTCCTATGAATTGTTTTTATCTGGTCATTGTTTCTTATCAAGAAATATCAGAGTTGGAGTTGGTCCATCTGAATCTTTAGTTTTCCCTAGACTTTGAATTGCTTTGTTGCCTACTGAAACCGCAATTTTGTCACTCATGCAGATTGAGTTATCCAATGGCTGATACACAACATAGTGATCAAGGGTTTCAATGCCTCTCTGTGCTGTTAAGTGAAGGGCCAATGGTAAACATTGTGAGACATTTAGGTGTTATGGCTTCTACATATTTTGTTTCATTGAAGAAACTTAATCTCAAGAATCGGTTAATGTGCTTAGAATCAATAAAAGCGCACAGGACTTTTCTCCAGTAATTGTACGGGTACTCAAAGATCGCTAGATCCGCTCTTAACACGCCACTTCAAACTTCTGCTACTCAGTAACCACTGGACCTTTATCCAATTTTTACCTAAGTGTAACAGGCTCTTTATTTTCTCGTGGAAGGTAATACCGTTGATTAAACCAGTTCAAATATAAAAATTTTAAAATAACTGATTTTTAGTTAAGTTTTTAATTTTTCTGCTTAATTTATTTTAATTTTTTTGTTAAAAATTTATTAGTTTATTAATTAATTAATCAATTTT
>JANKYE010000224.1:36249083-36261788 GCA_032467995.1 Erythroxylum dillonii
TATTGAATAGAGCTTCAACTTCCAAGATTTCATAATGAACTACAGATATCAGCATCCTAGCAGATTAGGAAAATTGGTCTAGTAAGTTGCTCTATGCAATTTATAAAGATCAATATGCTGTTACGTTCTTTAGATCTTGAATTAGTTGCCTAGGTTTTGACTTTGATGGTTGCTTGATGTCCTTTATTTAGTTCACCAGTTCTGAATCTTCTAATCCTTGCAAATTATCTGCCACTAGATGGATATTAAACAGCATAGTGACTATGGGCAAGTTGTTGTTTATGAGTTAAGAGGGTATGCTACTGACAGTGGGCTTGAGTACTGGACTGTTAGGAGCAAAGGACACAGAGGAGGAGAATGGATAGTGTATACACAGAAACACAAAGATAGAGTCTAACCATAGTAGTAGAGTTATAGTCAAATAGGGATAATACTAGTTAGAGATCAATAAACCTTATCCCTTATCCGGTAGTTAGCAGTCGATAGAATAAAGAGTTAGATATCTATTAGAAGTAGTAGAATAAGGAGATATAAAGGTATAGTTTAGGAGGGAATAAGGTAGAGAAGAGATAGGCCATTATTCTCGGAAGTATTCCTGAGATTGTAAGGGATTGCCCCTTGTCAAGAAGGTTTTCCTTCTTGTTTCCAGAATAATATTGAGTTATTGTTTTTATCTACTTTGATTCACACACATCAGTTCTCTAAATTATCCGATACCTAACAATTTGGTCCGACCTGCCGGATCTATCCACGGAGGTGCGTGTAGGAAAGTTGGAAGACTCTGTTGCCAAAATCGAGAGAACCATGGGGGAGCAAGTCGCAGACTTGACGGAAGTCAAGAACGGCATGGGCCGTTTGGAAGCCCTCTTGACTCACTTAATGCAACGACAAGGGTCGAGCAACAAAGCATCTTCGGAGGCCAGCGAAGAGGAGGACGTTGAAGCTGAGAAGGATAACGAGAGTCGACCTTGGGTCAAGAAAGTCGAACTCCCTATCTTCGACGGAACGGATCCGTTGGGTTGGGTGGCTCGAGCAGAGAAATTCTTTGAGGTCTACCGCATTAAGGAGGAAGAAAAGATGCGACTAACCTTCATCAGCATGGAAGGGCCGACGGTGCACTGGTTCCGCTTCCTTCGCAAGAAGAGTCCGGCGTTGACGTGAAACACGCTCATTCCCATTCTGCTGCAGCGTTTCGGAGAGGGAAATCAGGGGAACGTGTACGAAAGACTAACGTCCATGCAGCAAGGGAGGTCGGTAGAGGAATATCTGCGAGCATTCGAGATGTTGGTGGCACAAATACCCGAGGCTTCGGAGGAGCAGCTGTTGGGATATTTTTTGGGTGGCCTCAAACCGGAAGTGAGGTGTCGGGTTCGATCAATGCGGCCTACTACAGTCCTACGTGCCACGGAAACCGCTCACGATATTGAGGACGAACTGCAGGTGATGTATGGAGGGAATTCTCCCACGACTGGACCTGTTGCAAATCGCATACAGGCACGTGGTAGCGTAGTCCCCAAAGTTCAAGGGATAACGACTATAGGAGGACCGGGCAGCGGGGCAACGAGTAATGAACCAGGAAAGAGCACCGGAGGGATGGAGCGGAGATTCTACAACCCGAACCGTAGCGGGTCGTCGGTGGGGTCCAATTCCCATAATGGGACGTACGCGAACACAGGGTCATGTAACAATCGTGGGTCTAGGCAACTACCCTATCCGGAATTTTTAAAGAGGAAAGAGGAAGGGAGGTGTTTTCGCTGTGGTTTGCCTTTTGGTCCGGGACATAAATGTCCAAAGAAAAGCTTAAGAGTGACCATCCTAGGAGAAGATGAAGAGGTCGTTTCAGAGGTTGAAGAAGGTTTGGACGCCAACGAAATGTCAAGGGACACGGCTGAAGAAGTTCAGTGCGATTGGATGGAACTCTCACAAGTTTCAGCCGATGGATGGACCCAACCCAAAACCATGAAGCTTTGGGGGAAGATAGATGGAACGCCTGTGGTGGTGTTGATTGACAGTGGTGCGAGTCACAATTTCGTGTCCAAAGAGGTGGCGGTGAAACAAGGCTGGAAAGTGCAGACTACTGCGAGTTTTGGAGTGAGAATGGGAAACGGTTTGAAACAAGAATCTCAAGGTTGCTGCCAAGGATTAAATCTTGAAATGCAAGGTTATGTTTATTCAGGAGATTTTTTTCTCTTTGAGTTAGGAGGGGTGGACATTATTTTGGGGATGACTTGGTTGGCTTCATTAGGTGAGGTGCAACATAATTGGAAAGATCTTTCTATGAGTTTTTCGCATTCGGGGACAGCAGTCACAGTGAAGGGAGATCTTAATCTTTCTAGATCTTTAATTTCCACTAAGGCATTAAGGAAGATAGCCGAAATGGAGGTAACAGTTATGGTATTTTTTGGCTCAGAGAAAAACGATAAGGATGACAACGAATCCAACAGCATAGGAGAAACGCTTGACTACCATCAGCAGCAGCAATTACAGCAGGTGTTGGCCGAATTTCAGTCGGTCTTTTCACACCCGATAGGCCTCCCTCCCAGCCGACCAGTTGATCATAAAATCCCAATTAAAGCCGGGGTGGACCTAATTAATGTGAGACCTTATCGTTATCCTCATCTACAGAAAAATGAGAACGAGAAACAAGTTTCGGAAATGCTAGCCTCTGGGGTTATCAGACCTAGCAACAGCCCATATTCGAGTCCGGTGATTCTTGTCAAGAAGAAGGACGGCAGTTGGCGGTTCTGTGTTGATTATCGAGCTTTGAATAAAGCCACAATATTGGATAAATTTCCGATACCAGTAATTGAAGAACTCTTGGATGAATTGTACGGAGCCAAGTACTTCTCAAAAATCGATTTACGAACAGGGTACCATCAAATACGCATGAATGAAGATGACATTCCCAAGACGGCTTTTCGAACACATCATGGCCACTACGAATCACTTGTCATGCCATTTGGTCTCACCAACGCACCGGCCACGTTTCAATGTGCCATGAATTCGGTATTACAACCCTACCTCCGAAAGTTCGTGTTAGTTTTCTTTGATGACATTTTGGTGTACAGCATCGATTGGGACAGCCACATTGCTCACTTAAGGAAGGTATTACATACGTTACAGCAACATCATTTTTACGCGAATACAAAAAATTGCAACTTTGGGAAATTACGAATTGACTACTTAGGGCACATCATTTCTAAAGAGGGCGTTGCTATGGATCCCAAGAAGATTGAAGCAGTTTTACAGTGGCCTATTCCGACATCTCTTAAAGCTTTGAGAGGGTTCTTGGGGCTAACAGGGTATTACCGAAGGTTTGTGAAGAATTACGGGAAAATAGCACAACCTCTTACTTGTCTACTGAAAAAAGGAAATTTTAAATGGGATATTCCAGCGGAAAGCGCATTTCGGCGATTGCAGAATGCTCTAACTAGCGCTCCAGTTTTGACATTACCGGATTTCAATAACCCTTTTTCGGTGGAGTGTAGAGAAGAGATAGGCTATTATTCTCGGAAGTATTCCTGAGATTGTAAGGGATTACCCCTTGTCAAGAAGGTTTTCCTTCTTGTTTCCAGAATAATATTGAGTTATTGTTTTTATCTACTTTGATTCACACACTTCAGTTCTCTAAATTATCCGATACCTAACATGGACTCACTTTAATGAATATGGTTGCCTAGTATTGTGATTGTATGTGCGATTAATCCATCATGTAGTTGTTACTGCTGACGGTAGAAGCCTGCCAGGAAATGAACTTCACTTTTGTCTACCAGTTCAACTTGGCTTATTGGTTTTTGACATTGTTGTCAAACGTAGGTGGAAAAGTGTACATGCTAGTAATAGTTTCATTTTTTGTAGGCCAAGCATATATTGGATGAGCCAATGTTATTATGGTGTTTACTTTCTGCATGCTCCTTGATGTCTTGTTCTTTCCTTCTATTTATTCTCTTGTTCTATCTTATTCTAGAGCTTCGTTTGAATTGTGCTTCTCATTTATTATTCAAATTTTACAATTCCATAATCTACTTTGGTTATTTTATTTTATTTATTGTTGGGTCCTTACTTCTTCGGATTAGCTTATTAAGTATTCATTTTTATGTTCTTTTGTTCCTTCACTGAAGCTTGATGTAACTTGATATCTTTTAAAGCTCCATCTTCTTGTGTCTTTTGATTGCTGGAGACTTCTATCCTTCGCATTTTTTTAAAGAATTAAAAAATGGCTTTGTTTCTGTGTTTCTTCCAAAACGAGAAGATATATTATCTGTGGAAAAATTACTAACTGCCCAAGGTCTTAAACATGTGAATTTAAGCAGTGGCATGAACCAGGCTCTTGGTTCTGTGACAGTAGCAAGGATAAGATGGATGATGGTGGACAACACCAGAATGGTAGATATAAAATGGAGTATTATAAGGCGGCACACTCGCCGGTAAGAAGGAGTTTTCTCCACACCCATCTAAATTTCTGTTAGTTATGTAATGCAGAGTAGAGTCTAAGCTAGATATATATGATTTCAGTGGAATATGATGCCCCAGCATCAGATTAAGGAACAAACCAATGCCTTAGTGATGAATAAGAAGATAATGGCCATCCTTGCTGAGAGGGATTCTGCCATTGAAGAACGGAATTTTGCCCTAGCTGAGAAAAAGGAGGCCTTGGCTGCCCGAGATGATGCTATCCAGCAACGTGAAAAAGCCCTTGCAGAGCGGGACAAAGCCCTAATGGAGCGAGACAATGCTCTAGCTGCAATTCAATACCGAGAAAATGCAATGAACTTTCCCTTGGGAGGTGGAAATCAACGTGGATCGAAACGAATTCTCCATAATGTATACTCTTCAAACAACACGGCAGAAGCTACCAATGCGGGAGAAATGCACATTACAGATGCCTATCCCTTAACTATAGCTACTTCTGAAATCGGCAAGTCACGCCAGATAAAGCGATCAAAGGAAAATAAATCAGCTTCCCTCAAGGCAAATAAATCACCAAGGAAACTGAGTAAAATGGGTGAGGACTTGAATAGACAAAGTTCTTCTGATGGGAAAAAGATTAAGGTTGAATGGGATAGTCAGGATGCAGGCTTGAACTTGGTTAGTTTTGATGAGTCCACCATGCCAGTGCCTGTTTGCTCATGCACTGGAGTTGCCCGACAATGCTACAAGTGGGGCAATGGTGGATGGCAGTCTTCTTGTTGCACTACCACCATGTCCTCATATCCACTACCACAGATGCCAAATAAACGCCATGCGCGAGTTGGTGGCAGGAAGATGAGTGGCAGTGTCTTTGCAAAATTACTTAGTCGGCTTGCATCTGAAGGCCAAGATCTATCGCTCCCTGTTGATCTGAAGGACTTCTGGGCCAGACATGGGACAAATCGCTACATCACCATTAAGTAGTTGCTTTCCCTTGTTGAGCTCAGTTTTACCATAAAGTTTGTCATATTTACCAACCATGTCAGAAACTACTCTGTAGGAAATCACGGAGCTTCTTGATAGGGGCTCCTTTAGTTAGAATTAGGCTGTTGTAATTTGTTTTAGTTCGTGGTCTCGATGAAAAGTCGTAATCTGCTGGAGTTTCTAGGGTGCCAAGACTTGGATGTCCAAGACAGGCCATTCAACCTTGGCACCGTGCTTGCAATGTTCAATCTCCAGTCCTAGGTAATCTCTGTTGATACTCACTGTTGGTTCTATTTTCAATGATTTTGATTGATTAGCCCCAATTTGAGGATGATGAACGGTAAGGTAGATATCCAGGCAACCAATCTTTGAAACCCATAAATTTACAAGCTTGCAGGGATACTAGTACCTTTACCTCCTGTTCAAAGTTCAAGTACCTTTCATCAGTCTGGTTTTCTTCATTTTTGGCTTCTCTTTCAATAACATGCTAAATATGAACCAAGAAGCAGCTCCTCCAGACAAGTAATGCTATTGGATCTGGACGTACTGGAAGAACTTGGTCAGGCATTTTTCTTAAGTTTCAGCTTCAAGAACTGCAGGTACTGGAAGACATTGACCAAGTTTCACGAACTATTTGAATTTCCAGGAAAGAAATGATACCAACTGTGACTGTCTTTGAAGTTGCCCTGCATTTTTCTAATGATTATTTCAACCTTAAAAGCACTGCTGAGATTATACTTGATTCTGGCATTAGATAAAGTTTCAATATTTTCTTCCTCCTCCTATGTTAGTTACCCTGAGAATTGAAATATTGAAGTTTTGTTTGTATTTAAGGATGAGTCGGGTTAGATCCGAGCATGTCAATTGCCTGCCTAGGATGGTGAAACAAGGATAGTGAAACAGACCGTTGAGTCAGTTATTTTAAGCAAAACAATTTCGTTTTATTTAGAAGAGTTAAGTTTTGGGTAAGCCTAAGGTTGGGCAGTTTTAACCTGAATCTAATTAATTAAAAAATTACGTTATTTTATATTTTTAATTTTACAAAAAAATTATTTCAAAAAATTGGTTGAGGTTGGGCTACGGGTCAGTTTCTGACGGATGGCTGCATTCCCCAAATGCAGACATTGATGGCACAAGTTAAGTTACATGTATCAATCCTGGTAACCCACCGAGGCCCAAGTTAGACATGATTTATCAACCTGGGCAGTCTGTACGTTGCATCCGTAACGAATCCATGTATCCGCGGCCTATGTATACGGATCCAAATTGGGCCCGGGTTGGCTCTTTAATCAAAGTTCAATCAATTTATTTAATAAATAATATTATTTTTATCAACAAATTTGAACCGTTTAAAGTTAGATCAGATTATAAAACTTAATTAGATTGGATTACAAAAAAACTTTTACTGACTAGCACATTTGAAGTCAAGTCAAAACTTAATATTATATAAATATGTGAATGAGATAAATATTATATAAATATGTGAATGAGATGAATTGAAACATAATTAGATCGTGACTAAGGTCATTTCGTTCGAGGTTTTCATTTGTTTGGGGTCTTAAGCGAATATTGGGATATGGGCAAAACGATGTCGGTTGTAGTTTTCACATTTATTGAGTTGCGCCTGACTTTGTGGGGGGTTCAGACAAAGTCACAAAGGTAAGAAAATATTAGTGGGACATACCTGTCATTTTCACGGTTGAAATTGACAGGTGGTGTAGTATCAGTGGATAAGGTTTACTCTTTTTCTTTGAAGAAACGTTAAGGCTCCACGTGTTGTGAAAAGGTTACAGGCAGTAATCTTTTCAACACGTGTCCCCTGTGGGGACCACTTTTGTTGGTCAACAACAGGCACGTCATTTTATGGTCTTCTCGAAGCCACGTGCATCCCACACCGTCAAATTCGGTGAGTGGGCCCCGATTGACGGAAATCAAAATATTTTTTATTCTATTTTCAAAGCATATGATTATTCCCTTTCCGATGAAGGATTATATAAAAGGTTATCTAGAAAAGGGTATAATGGGTATTCATTTGGGAATGGGATTGACAAAAATTTTGATCCAATCAAATTTAAGTCTGGTTTAATTTAGGTTCAACTAATAATAAAATGTTTCAAAATTGACTAAATATTGAATAAATTTAATAAATTTAATTTTTTTGAAACAAAAAAACCAACAAATATGCACTAGTAAACTTCCGAATTAATGCAATAGCTTATAAAATAAGTTAATTAAGTACTCCGCACTAGGCAAACTTTATACGATAGACTCAATTGAGAAAGCGTAGGTAAGGAGAATCAAACACAGAACCTTTTGACTCCATGCCCCTCCCCGCCACCAGTTCAACCACTCTCTAGCGAGTTGAATTTGAAATATAATTAAAAGAAATTGACTTATCCATTAAAAAATTTGAAGTTTAATTTAAAAAGTCATTAGTAAATAATAATTAATTAATTAATTTTAATTTATAAAAATTTATTAATTTACAAAAATTGATCGATTAATTAATAAACTGATCAATTTTTCATAATTAAAATTATTAAATTAAATCAAACTGAAAATTTAAATACGAACACTAAAGTTAGATAATTCATGTTTAGTTAATTAATTTTTAGAATTATTTATAATTTGAGATACTTATTTTAAAATTAGTAAAATATTAAATTAAAGTTAAATTAAATAGAAAATTTTCAAATTAAACTCAAATTAAAAATTGAACTATTATCAACTTTAATTTTCACGTATTAGACTAGATTAAAAAATAATGAGACTTTTTCATATTTTAAGTTATCGAGTAATCTAATTAACATTACGTTCTTTCGATCGAGCCTGTTGTATAGGATTTGTCTAGTGCGGAATACCTAGTTGCACGTAATTTACAGACTATTGTGTTAATCCGAAAATTTATCTAGTACATATCCAAAGGATAGCGGCTGCGGGTTCCTCCGTTTCAAACAATATATATATTATGAATTATTATATACCCCTTAAAATTATTAGAATTATTGTAAATTGTATAATGTGATTGTCATAAATACCAATTTATATATTTTTAATGAAAATGTTTTTTTAATTCATTCTTTAGGTTCCCTTTTGGCTTTTCAAAGCATCAAATTTAGATGAATAGTTAATTATTTTACTTTAGACCTAATATTAATATTAATATTATAAATAATTCAAAAAGAATAGAACATGTCAAAATATCTCATAAGAATCTTGGTATGATTTGTAGGCTATTACATTAATCTAAATATTTACTCAATGTGCATATAAAAAGTAGCGCCTACAAATTTCTCCGTTTTAAAAAAAATTATTGACAAAATAATCATTTAAACCATATTGTCCATCTTTTAATTAAAAAATCTTATCTTTATTTTTTAGTTAACCATATTGTGCATCAAGGAGGACAAAGAGAAGAATCAGGAAACTTACTACGGATTTTTTAGTTTTATTTTTAACTTTTCAGTTTGATTTACTTTAGTAACTTCTGTTGTTAAAAATTAATCAGTTAATTAATTAATTAATCGATTTTTATTGATTAATAAGTTCTTATAAACTAAAATAATATTATTAATTAATTTTTATTTAATAATATTATTTTTCAATCAAACTTCAAAATTTTCAATAAGTAAGCATAATCTTTTTCAATCATATTTCAAATTCTTTAACTTTATTTTATCTTTAGTCGGTCTTATGACAATCTACTACGGATTGGACCTTTAAAATTTAAACTTTTTGTTTTATTGATTTAATTTCTAGTCTAACAAAAAATTTTAAAAGATAACAAATGCATATATAGTAGTTAATATTCAAGGAGCCAGCTTAAAGTAATGCAATTGTAATTTGTTGCCCAGGTTAATTTATTGTATTTTTATCAAATCAAATAATCAAAATCCAATTTTTTCATGTATCTAAATGTTTCATATAATTCCCCAGTGAATCATCAACTACATTTTATCATTTATTTCCATTACAATCAAGTTTTCTATACACACTTGCATTCTTAAGATTAATATTTTAAAAACTGAACTGGAAATTAAACCAATAAGACGAGATATTTAAAGTTTAAAAGGCTTAATTGGTATTAAGTTGCCATAAACGAATAAAATAAATTAATTTAAAAAATAATTGAAGTAAGGCTATCTTTATCTATCGAACAATTTAAAATTTAATTGGAAAAGGGAACTGTTAAATAATAATTAATCAATTTATTTTGATTTATGTAAAAATGAATTAGTTTATGAAAAAATCTTGCTAATTAATAAACCAATCAATTTTTAACAACAAAAATTATTATATTAAATCAAACTGAAAATTTAAAAATTAAAAAAATTAGCCGGAATAAAAATTTTACTATTAAACCATTCGAACTAATTCAGTTTTTAAAATATCGACTAAAACCATGCCCAATTCCAAAAATTTTGCATGTAAGAAAAGCACAATCCAACATACGAAACTTACCGAATCAAAGCTAAAAGCACAACAACGCGAACAACCCGTTGATTGGGTCCATAAACATGTTGTTTACACACGTAAGTATTCTTAGACAATACAACTCACGGCCTGTTTGGTTCACGGGATAAAATAGGTAGAGAATAAAATAATTATTCCTAAAAATAGAAAATATAAGAAATATAAAAGAATGCATATTACTTTGTTTGATTTACGAAATAGAATAAATTGAAAATTTTTATTCTAGTGTTTAGTTTGAAAATTTAAACTTGAAATAAGAAAGGAATAAAATACCCACATGAATAAAATACCCTCACTTAATCGAAACCCATTACCTAATCGAAACAATACAAATAACTTACCATCTGGTGATAGAATACTTGAACATCAAGAAGAGGAAGAACTTTCGCGGAGAAGAGGAAGAACTTTCGAAGAGAGGCTCCAAGATATTTCAGATGTTGAAGAAGAAAAACAAGTTTCGGGAGGAGGCTTGTGTGTAAGAAAGATAGGTTTGTAAAAAGGAAAAAGCTTAGATGTAGAAGAAGATTATAGATTCGTCGATTAAATAAAAATAAGCTTTAGTTGATTTTAGCTATTCTTTAAAGTTGAAGAATACATATTGACATAGAATGAGTATTATATGTTTACTTTAAACCAAACATGGGTTTAATAATTACCGAATAATATGGTAGGAATAAAATTCCTATTCCCTCGTACCAAACAAGTCGTGAGGGTTTTGGAGATTTCCAGGTTTCAAGAACACTTTGCATGATAAAAATGTATAATGTCGTGAATTTTGTGTTGAAATTAGTATTAGTTTTGAGATTAATAATCGATCAATATCAGATATTATTTTTGTTGAAAAGCCTAATTTACTCTTAAAAGCTAGCTTAAGAGGGGAGGTTTGTACATTGTTATAAATGACTGAATGCACTCACATTTGTTCGATGTGAGATTCTTGATACACTCCTCTCAGCCCAAAGCAGTGTTAGACATCTGCTGGTCATATTGGGCAAATGGACAAAACCGAGCACCGCCCCAAACCTTTAAGACAAACGGGTTCTGATATCATATTAAAAGACATAACTCACCCCCAAAAGCTAACTTAAGAGGAAAGGTTTGCACACTATTATAAATGATTAAATACACTCACACTTGTTCGATGTAAGATTCTTGACAATTTTAAGTAGTTTTTTAAATTATAAAATAGGTTTTTCTGTTTTTAATTTATACTAATAATTAATATTAAATATCTTATTTATTTAATAATAAAATAGAAAATTAAAATTAGTATTTATTAAAATTAACGAAGACACAATTTTTTTACATAATAACTATTTAAAAATTAAATAAAAAATATTTTTCTCATTTAATCCTTTAAATGTTCTCAATTTATAAATTTAATTCAATATTTTTTTAGTAATCAATGTATTCACCGATACAATTAATACAACTCAAATTTTTTTAAATATAATTCACTATTTAAATCTTAGAAATTATAGTATCAACAATTAAATAGTATGAATATCAAACTCGAAATATTGGACACTGACTATAAAATAATCCTATTTGACTATCCGATCGTGCCACTACACCGGCTTTTGTCCTTACTCCTTACCCTCAAAACTTGGGAGCCATTTTTGAGGATACGAACAAGAAGGGTTGATTTAGCTTTCATCGTCCACCTATGGCTTCTCTTGCTTTTGTCCTCCCTCCTGCTTTCAGCTTTGGAATATCACATTATCTTGTACGGCCATGCATAAGGTGACATGACATCTGCTCTTCAGTGTCATGATCAAGGACAAACCGCCTGTTGCTTGGACTTGAGACACGTCAAGAACCAAATCTCATCACTCTTCTGTTTGTGTAGTTTACGAGAAGGCAACTTCACTGTATGAAATATAAACATAACAAGAGCATGAGACAATGATGTTGTTTCTTACGAGTTTGAGGCAAAAACACATTGATATGATCAAATTCTACGATTCAATGCCAAATGTAACTTTTGTTTAGCTTTATTAAGTTTCTTACATTAGTTAATTTGACCACTTAAATGTGTTTCTTCTTAGTGGAATTATGCTTTTCTCTAAGTTTCAAATAAAGGGTAATTGTAAATTTTGTGTTATCTTCATTAGGTTTCTTATATTGATTAACTTGACCACTTAATGATTTTTGTTTGGATTCCTTTTAGTAGAATTGGCTTTTCTCTAAGTTTCAAATAAAGGGTAGTTGGAAATTTTTTGCTAACTTTATTAAGTTTTTTTACATTAATTAATTTGACCGCTTAATGATTTTCTTTGTGTTTTTTTATTGGAACTACATTTTTGTCTAAGTTTTAAATAAAGTATAATTGTAAATTTTATGCTAAGTTGATTAAGTTTGTTACATTAATTAATTTATTACGTCAATCTGAAGGTTTATCCAGTACACGTCCAAAAAATAGTTGCTGTGAATTTCTCTCATTCAAAAAACAACTACTAAATGATTTGAATTTGTGTTCTTTTTAATGAAATTACGCTTTTCTCTAAGTTTCAAATAAAGGGTGATTGAAAATTTTATGCTAAGTTTCTTACATTAATTAATTAGGGTTTCTTAGTGAAATTGTGGAGTTTTTAAAGTTTTAAATAAAGGGTAGTTGTCAATTTTTAGAAATTTATGACTAAATATATTTGTAAGTTGGTGAGTATTGTGAACAAGCCAACTAAAGGTATAATAAGGTATGATTTTTCAACTTTTATGTGTACTTGATCATACAAATAAGAGTCATAATTTAGCCCTAGAATTAAGGAACAACTTGGTCACAAAATGAGACTAAAAAAACTTGGAAAATGGAATCCAGTTTTCTTAACCCTTTGCACA